>CAUYQG010104092.1:0-37929 GCA_963574415.1 Tarsius wallacei | reverse complement strand
CAAGAGTCTTATTGAGATTCCTGATCTCCTTGCTGTTTTTTTGTCTTGATGACCTGTCCAGGGTTGTGAGTGGGGTATTAAGATTCCCAGCTAAAGAGTGTTAAGGTCAATCTCTTTTTTAAATTTCCATACAAGCTGCTTTATGAACTTTGGTGCTCCTTTGTTGGGTGCATATATGTTTAGGATGGATATTTCTTGTTGATGGATTGAAACTTTTTATCATTATATAGTGACCTTCATCTTTTTTAATTTTTGATAACTTAAAGGGTATTTTGTCTGAGATTAAAATTGCAACTCCAGTTCCATTTGCCTTAAATTTTGCTTCCCATCCTTTTACTTTGAGTCTGTGAATGTCCTTTCTGGTGAGATGAGTCTCTTGGAGACAATATATTGTTGCCTCATGATATCTTATCCATTTTGCCATTCTATGCCTTTTCAGTGGTGCATTTAGTCCATTCACATTCAGGCTAATTATTGAAATGTCAGAGTTTATCTCTGTCATGGGGTTCTTATAGAGGTGTTGTTGATCCTGTTTGTTTGCTGTGTTTCTTTTGATTTGGGGGTTGATTCGTGTGTGTTTTCAATCTTTTTCCTGCACTCTTGTGAAGAATGTTGTTGTTCTTTTTTCCCTTTCTTCTGTGTTTAATACTTTCTTAAGTGTTTCTTGTAGGGCTGGTCTAGAGGCAGCGTAAGTTTTTAGGGATTGAATGTCTGGGAGAGATTTTAATTCTCCCTCACTGATGAAGCTTAGTTTAGCTGGATAGGTTATTCTTGGTTGAAATTGTTTGTCTTTGAGGATTTTGAAGATTGGGCTCCAAGTTCTCCTAGCCTGAAGGGTTTCTGTAGATATATCTGTGGCTATCCTAATTGGTCTTCCCCGGTAGGTAGTCTGACCTTTTTCTCTTGCTGCCTTTAGGATTTTTTTCTTTTATACCACTTTGTTTAAGTGAATTATTATGTGTCTAGAAATTGGTCTTCTCATTTGTTGTCTTGCAGGGGTTCTCTGAATCTCTTGTGTTTGAATTTTCATGTCACTCATGAGATGAGGGAAGTTTTCTTGAATAATTTTTTGGAATGTTTGTTCCAGGGTTGTCTCTGTCGCTTTTTCTGCCTCAGGAAGTCCAATTACTCTTAGGTTTGGTCTCTTGAAGTAATTGCTCATCTCTTGAAGGTTTTAGGAACAAGATATATTAATAAAAGATTAAGCAGATGTCCTTACCACAGTGAGTTTCAGAGCCTTTCCTATGTTAATAAGCATTGTAAATCTTTAAGATACAATGTCATCTCTTAACTCCTATAGGTCCGCTATTGCCTCGAGGCAATTTGTAGCTTTCAGACAGCACAAGTTTAGTAATGAGTATAGAATAACAGTAGCAAACAGTGCTTTAGAAGCTATACCAAAAACATGTTGTGAGAACTACAAGTATCTCAATTCTTCTTAAGTAGTGCTGAGACTCCCAGAGTTTCTCTTGGTTACTTAGTGGGATTGTCTTCTTTCTCTAGTTCACTCTAATATAGTACAGTCTATTCTCTAGTGGCTGCCAAAATTAAAGACAGCAGTATGAATAAACTGATAAACACCAAAGATGTTACTTGTTTGGAAGCCTTTACTGACTCTTTGGCCAATAGAATTTCTTGCCTCACCTGTTGTCTGTATTTTCAAAATATTTTTCTGATACCTACAATGTATTATTGGAGTCATTTGCTTACATGCTGGTTATGTTTTCTACTCGATTATAATCCCTTTGAGAATAACCACTCTACTTCTTTTCCTTTATATCCTTGGCATCCAGCACAAAGTCTTCCTCATGATGCAGGTTTAGCAAATATTTTTTAAGGGAGAAAGGGAAAGAACAGGCAGGAAGGAAGACATTACCACTGATACCGTTAAGGTGATTGAAGAGTACACTGCCCAGTTCTCACAAATTAGGCAGTAAAAACTCTAGCCATCTTTATGAATGTTGTCACTCATTCTACTTTATGTACACTGTTAAATAACAGTTCTTAAAAGAGGGCATAATTATGATGTGCAATTTAAAATGTGTCAAAAATGTTATTTCACTAATCAATTTGTGAGGGAACAAGTAAGATATTACAATTGGCTCAATGGAAAATTCCAATAACCCTGCATATATAAGCAATAAGAAAAGCTGGGATAAATTTACAAATAGAGGCAATCCATAGAGCAATAATCAAGTCACACTTAAACCAGAAATAATTAATTTGTACCTCTATGAAAAAAAATTATTTACATTATTACTTGTTTTCTGTAATTTACAGAGTTTTAAAATAGCACAAAGACAATGAAAAGCAAAAATAATCCAGATGGGTACAATAGACAGAATACTCACTAATTTTTTTTTTTTTGCCCATTTATCCCAAGAAATGACAAAATATTATTTTATCATTTTTGATCCCTTTTCTCTTTCTCTCTCCTTTTCTGCCTCCTTCTCCCCCTCCTTTATTGTAAACTTCTAGCACTTATGCTCAGGTTTAGTAAGACTGGGGTTTACTTGAGATATACTGACAGAGAGAATGCGTTCCTTCCTAGTGTTTTCTTTCTACTCTTGGTTCAGTTTATAACACTGCCCTTTAGTCTTAGAATTATTTTGTTATGTAAACAGATCTCTAGAGATCACTCCATCACTCTTCTACACATACGGAATCAAGACCAAGCTAAATTTTCTCCCCTAGTACGCCCATTTAATCTTTTTTCTTTCCTTAAATATTATTTCATGTCTCTCATAAAAAGGAATTATCATATTTGTTTATCCATCAAGGCACCTAAAGTATTTCAGGACGAATAGTTCTCAATGAATACTTCCTGCATGTGAGAATATTTTAACATTTTGTATAAGAAGATCAAGGGGTAGAACAATTTTAAATATTATATCTTTGTCTTCTCTTAGCAAGTAAACAAAGGCCTTTCTAATTTTTCTATGCCTCCCCTTCATAACCATATGTTTTTGCCACAACTTGTGTTTTCACATGGCGCCCAGTTAGAATCAATAAATGAAATGTTAAGTGTCCATAGGTTTATTCTCCTTGGGGAGGGTGTCTGTAATTGAAGCAGTCTTTCTTAAGGTTATATCCCCTTTGCCTACTTTCTCTGTCCTATACCCCAAATCTTTCCCATGCTTGAAAGTGCATTCAGATGCTTGCAAATATTCAGAAAATTTTTCTGCATCTTCTCTTGAATAGGGGAGAAAACTGAGATAATTTTGATTTTTTAGTTCACTGTATTGTCTCACAGCAGAAATTCTTAAGGACTGGGATGGAGGGATGACACACACCCACTTAGGGGAATATATCTGAATTATCTATTGAGCTTTTTCAATATATTACATTTTGTGATAATTATAGAGCAAAGTGAGCCATGGTTATAGTGAGTGTTTGGTTTCCTCTAGCATTGTTCATGCAGGAAGAAGGAATGAGAACCATTTATCTAATCTCAACAGAGTATTATAAATATATCGTCATCTATAAATGGTTGGAGAAAGCATTTTTAGTTTTGTCACATATCTCGAGACAATCTGCTTTCAAAGAGATGTCTGTACATAAGTGTCCATAGGTTTATTCTCCTTGGGGAGGGTGCAATATGAAAAATGTTGACATCCCTCAGTGACTGTATTTATTGTCAACGAGTATATATATCTTGTCTATTATCTTGCTTATAAATACTGGAATATTTTGAGTTTGTTGGATAACAACAGCAAAATGAAACCTCAATGTTTTATGGTGTTCATCAGATGCAAGGGTGTGGGAGTGTTAGAGTTCCAAGGACCCTCTGCTTCATTTGGTTCACCGGTATCTGCACCACTGTGTAATTAGAGGATGGGGAAGATGAAGCAGCAGGAACCCGATCTAGAATCTCAAACAAGTATCTAGAAAATATGTTAGCAGGAGCTATCTTCCCTGTGAAATTTTGAAAATTCTAGATACTTTTCTCATGCTCTAGAAACAGAAGTCAGTACCCAAGTTGATAATCGTTACCTAGACCTGTCATTCTAAAAGGATTCTGACAGCTGTACCTTCATGATTCCAGTTGTTAACTAAAATTTTGAATGAGAGGAAAAGGCATAGGTCTTCAAGGATCCGGGGGTCTGTGATGTACCACATCATTTCAGAGATATCTAAAGGACCTGAATTAGATGATAATGGGCAAATGGTAACGCATATTGTATTATTCTGTTTGAACTTCACTATGAGTGCAATCAAGTCCTTTCTCCAATACTTCTTTCTAAATGCCTCTGCTTTTTTGTTTTCTTTTCTTTCTTTTCCTATTTTTTTAGCAATATTTTCATGCAGGAGGAAATGGCCTGAAAAAGAATTTCTTGGAGAAAAGCCCAGACCTTCAGTCTCTGAGATATGCTCTCAGTCTTTATACCCAAACTACTGATGTCTTGATAAAGAAATTCATAGACACTCAAACCTCACAAAGTAAGTAACACATAGGACCTGAGAATAAGGTAAACTGAATACTAAACTAAATTTTAACATCAGAATGATTATAAATAATACTAATAATTTTTGCTACAGCAAATTGAAATATCATTAAGACTGGAGAATATGGTTAATAAAGAATGCTAATATTTTTAGCATTCATGAAAATAATTTTAATAGCACTAGAATATATCTAATACTAAAGCTGCATGGACTCATTGGTTATTTTTAACTTTCATAAAAGTACTTTAAGTAAAACTTAGTTTCGAATATTTATAACCATAATTTTTTTTTTTCCAATTCAGTACAAAAGACTCAGTGGTTTCTGGCCTTGGCAACTTCCAAAAGATGATAATAATTCCCTAAATCCTGACTTCAAATGTGAAATCTCCTTGTCTGGGTTTCCATTAGGGAAATCTCATTTTAACCTCATTTCATATGAAAAAGAATATAAGCTTTTCTTTGAAATGGGTGAAGAGGCAGGCTTGGTATTTTATTTGAAACTCAGATATGTTTCATGTGGCAAAGTTCCCACCTCATAAGCTTCTAGGATATTACTGTTCAAAAATTTTACTTTCAAGTTGCTTTGTGGGTTTAATATCAGTTAGTGATTATATGCATTTAAGATCTGGCATTTCTGAGAGATTATTGAAAACGTCAATATGTGTCAAAAAGAGCCAAATGCAGGCTCACATTCCAAAATCTAATGAATTATACCACAGAAATAATAAAAATAAGTAGAAGAAGACACTCTGTTTTCATTCATGAAATATCTTCAGAAAGGAGAACATGCATATAATTTTATAAACTGTCATGAAAATATCCTAGACTTATCTGTGTTTCTTCCTGGGTACACTAATTTTTCTAACCATATCAAAGATAATGCTTAGGTGGGTGGTTATTCTGCCTTTAACATTTTGTGCTTCCTGATACTGTCCAATGATATACTATCAATATCCCTTTCCATATGTTATACAAACCCAGATTGTACTGTGGGGTCATTCCAGAAAGAGAAAGAGTTGAGCTCATGAGGGATTTTCAAGAGATACAGAAATATGTAAAACATTACTCCTTGAAACCATGCTCCTTCATGTTTTCTCAACTTTATGAATATGAGTATAATTCTAATATATCATATAAACAATGTTATAGCCTTATTCCCAGAAAAATGAATATATACAACTTTTGCTTTGCCTTTATGGGTACACATTTATATAAACACGTGCACACACAAACAGCCACAAGGACACAAACACACATAGTCATCTTTTATTATCCATGGGCAGTTGGTTCTAGGACTTCCCACGTATAACAAAATCCATGGATGCTCAAGTTCCTGACATAAAATGATATAGTATTTGTATATAATCTGTGTACATTCTTCTGTACATTGTAAATCATCTCCACATATTGTATAACATCTAATATAATGTAAATATTATGTAAATAGTTGTTATACTATATTGGTTATGGAATGTGTTCAGTATTAATGCAATATTTTAAACATATTTTCCATCTACAGTTAGTTGACTCTGTGGATGCAGAGCTCACATACATAAAGGGTTGAATATGTGTGTATGTGTATAAGTTTGGTATATATAATTGGCAAAATTTTTTATTATATGTATTGTATGACAACATTAAAAACATGTAGGAGGAGGAGAGGATTTGTAATCATGATAACCTGTTGATGTAATATTACTGATTTCAGTTTTAGATTTTTTTCCTCTTTTATGACGTTTTCAGAGTATGCAATTTTTCACATAACTGAAATTGGCAGGATATAGGTAGGAAATTGATTTGCATTTTCTCCAATAACTACTTTCAACCATGCTCTCTGGAAACTTATTCGCATCCCTCCTATCCCTAACCCCAGTCATTCTCCCAACTGCTCCCAACCAGGTACGCTCAGGCTCAAAGGTCTTAGCATATCAAGAGCTTGATGTGCCACTTGCTCCTCCTTCCCCATCCTCTTCTAGGTCCCTCTCTGCCTCAGAGTTTTGGAAATGAAAACGCAAAGGGAAAAAGGAAAAATGCTCAGTGCTCCCCCTATGGGTGCAACTAAATGATGGCTTTCTCATGTGTGTTTCTGGGGATTCAGTGAGGGGACTCTCCTATTTGTACAGCGCCCTGATGAGAGGGATTGATTTCAGCCCAATTCCCTTCAGTGACTCCCATGACTGCCTAATGTACCATATGCCATAGCTCCTTGCTGCTCGAAAATACACTCCTAGTGGCCAGCCCTCTGGAGTGGAATTCCAGAAAAAAGGTTAAAGTCTGATTTCCTCCTGTGATGTTCACTTGAGCTATAAAAAGCACGTACATGCTTCCCATGTCTTTGTGGTAATGAAGACGTCTCTGCATCACCCACTTTCTCCACCCTCCCATTTCTCTGTAATTCTCTTCTTCACCTGCTTGCATAGTTGTTTATACTTCTAAATTGGCGGAGAGGAGAGAGAGAATCCTACTGCCTATTATAGCATCACTATGTTCAATAAAAAATGGAGGCGAGCTAAAGTTTCATTCGTTAATGAATCCAGGATTTCTGATAATATATTCATTTCTCTCTTTTTTGAATTCTGTCACAATCTTATATTAATATTTATGACCACAGACTGAATAATAAAGTTATCCACCAACACCATACCCTTTGTAAAATTGTGAGAGGTAGTCTCTAAGATTAAAATTTGCTAAGTTTTAGATTTATGAAGCAACAAAAAAGAAAAGTGTAAGATACAATACTGATTTCTGCAACTGATTCTAAAGTTATAGTTTGTACATATGACTTTTAAATTCTCTTGTCCAGTCCATGTTCTCTTGACTTCAAAGGAACCTCAACTGTCAGGGTTCTTTAACTAACAGAGAAATATAGAAATGTTTAATTCTTGGAGTCTTATTTATATAGTGTGCTATGCTATTCTTTGAACATTTGACACTTGGTATGCTGAAAAAGAGACACTTGGGATGTTCACCCTCTGAATTCCTTTGGTACTCTTCCTGCAGAGATCATTTCCAATTAATAGAAGGATCATTTTTTTCCTTTTTGTACCTCCTATCCTGGTGGCATGGAGTCCAAAGTGACCAAATGAAATCTCAGTTTCCAGTATAAATATTGTTGCAATTTAACTATTCAAGTAATTTCCTACTACTTAGCACAATGTCAAACACTCATGCAAATTTATTATGCTTGATTTGTCATTCTAACTTAGATTTTGTTAATACAACTTAGAAAGACTATGCTGGTGTTACGGTATCATTCAAATATAAAATAATAATGGCTAATACTGCTACCTGCAAACAGCTGCCACTTTGCCTGAGGAGCCGCAGGCACAGGCTTATTTCCATGCAAGGTCTGCTGGAGTGCCAGAGAGTTCATACCCAAAGGGAGCAGCCTATAACCAGTGAAAGACAGGAAGTTGATAGATATTATTTTTTTTTTTAAAAAAACCCTCCATCTTTTTTTATTTGGGACAACTTTGATGTGTACTCTGTATACACATCCTCCCAGAGTTTTCCTGTGAGATGACACTCTAGTTCCCCTTCGAGGTCTGACTTGATAACGTATTCTTCTTTAGCTTGCTTACTCTTTCCCTCTTCTCACTTCCTCCCTTCCTTACCAGTGTTTCCTGGGTTCCCTTCCCATGTAAGGCACTTAAGCCTGAATGCTTGACTCAGGTTTTACTTCTGGGAGAACCCAAACCTAAGGTCACATGGTTAAAAAGTGGGGAGCTGGATTCTAATTCAGCATTCTAATTCAGCACAGATATGGACTGTGCTCTTAACCACTGTGTACTCACCTCCTTTATGACAGTTATAAAGGTTAAGTCCCTTGAATGAATTTTCCTCATTACTTGGGCTTTTTTTCTCATGTTTTCTTACATTAAGAACATAGAATTAGTGAAATTCAACTTGTAAATAAATAGGTATTATTTTGAAAAAAATATACACTTTTTATTTACCTTAGACTCAATAAAACACAAAGTGTTTTTGTCCTTTTAATTTCTAATTCACGCTCTGCAGGGATATGATTGTTTCAGACTGCATTAAATCATTCATTATTCAAGTGCTATTTAATCAATCTATGTGTTGTATAAAAGGTTCTGTGATCCTTTAGAATTCTAAGTGAATTTTTTTTTTCTTTGAAGTGAAGACTCACTCTATTGCCCAAACTGGAGTGCAGTGGCATGCTCACAGCTACTGCAGCCTCGACCTGCTGGGCTCAGTTGATCCTTCTGCCTCAGTCTTCTAAGTAGCTAGAACTGTAGGTGCCCACTACCACACCCGGCTAATTTTTTGATTTATTGTAGAGATGAGGTCTCGCCAAGTTGCCCAGGCTGGTCTCGAATCCCTGGGCTCCGGCAATCCTCTTGCCTTGGCCTTCCATTGTGCTGGGATTACAGGCTTGACCTACTGCACCCAGCTAAGTGAATTTTTAAAAGCATCTGTGTTTACTTTTATTATTCCCATATAATCTTTCCTTGCTTCAGTTTTTTCTTTTTCTTTATTTAAATTTTTTCTTTCTCCTCTCTTTTCTGTTTTTCCACTGTCTGTGTTACAAAATCTACTGTAGTATCAAACATAAGGAAAAAGTCAATGGCTTTTAATTGAATTTTCTTTTTTTTTTTTTTTTGAATTGGAGTCTCACTCCATCGCCCAGACTGGAGTGCAGTGGCACGCTCATGGCCACCCAAGCGTCAACCTGCTGGGCTCAGGCGATCCTTCCACCTCAGCCTTCCAAGTAGCCAGAACTACAGACAAACCCTACCACGCCCAGCTAATTTTTTGATTTATTGTACAGCCGAGGTCTTGACAAGTTGCCCAGGTTGTTCTGGAACCCATGGGCTCAGGCAATCCCCTCACCTCAGCCTCCCAAAGTGCTGGGATTACAGACTTGAGCCACCGTGCCTGGCCTAAACATGTTTTTATTTAAATTCAATATTTCTATAAATGTGTTTATAAGTATGGAAAAGTCTGTTGTATTTTGCTGACTTATTCTTTTCTTTCTTCCTTTCCTATTTTTTTCTTGTTCCTTTCTCTTCAATTTTTACCATGCTTTCCTCTTTTTTTGTTCTCTTTTTGGAAGAGATTTAGATGTCATTTTTCTCTAATAATAGAAAAAAAGAGAAAAAATCTACAAAAAAATAATCCTATTAGAAATGAATGAACCACAGCGTTCAAATGAGATCTATCATATTGGAAAAGCACCATCTTCTCTTCTCTCTCTATTTCAAACATCGGAAAATAAACAAATCTAAATGGACATATTCTTAAGTTTTTAAGTGAAGCTGAGAGTTAAAATTTTAAAAGTAACACATTTATTATTCCAAGCAACGTACTGCAGTACTAAAACACCATCTTATTCTGCATTTGTTTAACAAATATTTACTGAACTAAGTCTCATACAATGATGAGTATATTCAAAGGTGAATATGATGTTATGTACGTAAGTTGCTTGAATACAGTGTTTTTCCAGGAAGGATGATTGTGTTCCTCAGGGGGCATTTGGCAATATCTGGAGAGCTTTGGCTGTCACCTCTGGGAGTTGTGATCATGTTACTGGCAACTAGTGGGTAGAGGCCAGGGATGTTACTAAACATCCTATGGTGCACAGGAAAGTCCCCTATGATTTAAAAAATGTATATTTGGCTCCAAATAGTATTTGTGCTTAGATTGGAACACCTTACTCTCATACAGCATGAAAAGTGAAAAGTGCTGTATAACAGGTCATGCTAGAAGAGAGGACATTTTGACTTGATTAGACAGAAAAGAGAGAGGTGAGTGAATAGATTGGGTCATAAGGAGGTCATAAGGAGGTAAAAGAAGAAGAAACTGTCCAGGAAAGTGTATACTTGTGCTCTTAATTTTAAATCCCAATAGTGCAAGCATGTCTACAGTCTATTTTTGTTAGGAAAAAAAATGTTCATTTTGCTTTTAAAAATCACCACATCACTGCCTATTTTGATCAATAGATATTATTTAAAATTTCTTAAATGTTTTTGTGCCATTAAAACATGTAGAAATACTGTGGTAGGTTTTATGGTGACATTCATAAAAATTATTTTAACGTTTGTAATAGTTATTAAATATTCTCCCTCTAAAAGTTGACTAAGTAATTTAAATTGTGTAGTCAGCTTGAAAAATTATACGTTTTTGTTGTTGTTTCTCAAGGATGTGTTATTTACAGTTTTAAAAGCTGGTACAGAATACATTTCTTGCATCTTAATTATAATGTTAAACATAAAAAAGTTTTTCTTAACAGCTATTTCATTATACCAAGGGCTCTTTAAATATTTCATGCAGTAGCAGACAGTGAAAAATGTAAAAACTTTAACATATTAAGTAGTTTTTTTTTTTCTCAGTAGATAACACAATTTAGAATAAGCCATAGAATGATTAATTGCTGAACCATCCTGTGTTGTGTTGTGTTTCCTTTTCTGATTTTTTATTATAGCTGGAAGAACCTGAATCACAAAAGCTTTACATAGAAAAGAAATATTTTATGCCAAAGTTATAACTGTCTCATAAAAAAATTTATAGTTAATGACTATATAAATTGAAATATATGAGCTGAAATGTTTTTACTCTATGATCCATCATTTTTTTTACTTTTTATGAGTAAATTCTTCTAGGTCTTGCTTATTTGAAGTTTCTTAAAATTTAAATCGATCATTTTGGTCTTTTTAATAACCCATATTCTGCTGAAGTGGAGAGAATAATGTAATTTTAATTTTGATGAAAAGCAGCTAGCTACTGATTCCCATTCCAAAATCTTTGAATATACTTCCATACATTTACCATATTGCATTAATGTTATATGAAGGTTATTTTTATTGGTCATTTTTATAATTTAAGTGGAAGAAATATGTATTATTTCAAATGGCAATATATAGGATGTAGGATGGAAAGTTTAAATGTTAAATTAGATATCAAAGCACATTTTTATTCTCAGAAGTAAAATTTGAAAGGTTTTCAAATATAGTCATTTGAGGTCATATTACCTCGTGAATGTGTTAATTATCTCTATGCTTCTCAAATTATAGAAGATATGCCCAGAAGTAGGAGAGAACTCCTTTTCTGAAATGGTTCGCTATGGAACTATAGAAAAATCTATCATTAATAATATTTAGTTGGCAGAAAAACTGGCCTCAAAATAAAGAAGTGAGCTTCTGGGCCAAGGGCCACAACTGAAACTACCACTGGATGGCCAGCTAAAGAACAGGAATAAGTGCTGAGAATGCCTTCAGCTTACGTGGTGAAGTGATTTTAAAATATGCTTGACCATTTTCAATTTAAAACTTATTTTAAAAAATAGAAGTAATTTCTGATTTTTCACTGATAAGCCTTCCGAGATAATTAGAAATCTAGAATCCTATCCAATAGATCTACGTCACTGCCTGTCCCTTAGGGACCATTGAACAATGTAGAACTGCCTTCCAATACAAAAAGTTAGCATTTCTCTAGAGTCACACGAATAAGTGTAAAATCGAGGAAAATTTGTGGAGTTTGGCTCTTCAAACTATGCAGTTGATCTGATGACATTCACTTTATAAAACTGGTTGAGGTTCTTCAGTGCAATCAGGAAGTTGCTCAGAAATAGCTTTAATAGGAGGGGTGCTGTGATATGGTTCTGTGTATGTTGACTCCTTTCCCAAAGTAGAACCTCTTAGACCAAGCAAACATCTATTGTGCATCAATTAAGTTGTCCACCTCTGTGCTATTCCTCCCAATAATCCTGCAAGATCAGTAACATTCTCCTCACTACTACTCAGAGGAAGACACTGTGAACAAAGATTTTACCCACAAATAGATTAAGAAACTTGCTAAAGTAGTTAGTCATGTAGATAAGTGGCAGAGACAGTGTCCCTCCCACTATCTCACTCATTTTCATCAGCAAAAAAAGGGAAAGAAATAGAAAAACAAAAAAAACAGTGAATTATTATTACTTCTCATAGCCCATGTTTTATTCTCCCTAGTTTTTAAATAATTAAGCATACTCCCTTCTCCGTACTCCACATTTTAGTATGACTGAACCTCTCTTCTGTTCAGGAGATAATCTTTTAAGCTGATACTTTGGTTTTTATGTCAGTAACGAACTCCCTCCCCACCAAACACTCCTTTAACTTCCTCCTTGGCTTCCCAGTTTCTTCTCATTCTGGGTGTTATTACTGAGCAGGTTCAGTAGCCAGAACACCTTTTAAGAATTAATTGGAAGAATTTACATCATATAAACCCACACTGGATGTAAGAAAATGCATCCTCATTTCTGGAAACTCGAATATAGTCTGATTTTATTCCTCTGGAGTCTACTGTGTTTGTTTGTGTATAGGATATTGCTGCTTTGGTCTTTCCTCCCTGTGCTACTCTTCTACGCCTCCACCAACAGAAATACTCATTTTGTAACACTTCCCTAGCACAGTTAGTTATATCGTGAATGCTATTGATTATTCTCTTCTCCCACAATGTAAGTCCGATGAAGACAGGCACTTTGCATATTCGTCTTTGAATTTAAGTGCTTAGTACAGTGCTGGATACTTAGTAAGTGCTTAGAGACCTTTAGAACAAATGAATGCTGTTAAATTAAATACAGAAAGTTTAAACTTGCGTGACATAACATGGTCTTCATGTTTGAATTATATGAATTACAAACCTTTATTAAAAGCAACTATGTTCACAACCCTGTTATAGACTCTCTGAAGCACCCAAAATGTGTATGACTGTCTGTGTGTATCTTTAGAGAAAAAAAGCTTATAAATGTAAGGTTGATACAATTCACTAGGAGATAGTAAATGTCATTGGAAAAATATGAAGGGACATATAAAGTTAGATGGAGAGAATACGATTACTAATTTTTATCAAACACTTGAAATCATGATGTTTTATTCCATCTGCTTCATTAAACTCAAAATGACTAGGAAAAAGTGAAGTATGACATTGTGTGCTATTTAGGTCACTGAAAGATTCACCTGCCGGGCTCGGTGGCTCAGCCTGTAATCCCGCACCTTTGGGAGGCTTAGGTGGGTGGATTGCCTGAGCCCGCGGGTTCGAGACCTGCCTGGGCAAGCGAGACCTCATCTCTACAATAAATCAAAAAATTAGCCGGGCGTGGTAGCGCGCGCCTGTAGTTCCAGCTACTTGGAAGGCTGAGGCGGAAGGATGGCCAGAGCCCAGCAGGTCGAGGCTGCGGTGACTGGGAGCGGCCACTGCACTCCAGTCTGGGCGACAGAGTGAGACTCCAAATCAAAAAAAAAAAAAAAAAAAAAGATTCATCTATCCTTTCATTTGACTCATTTTTAGGAGCATTTACCATGTGCTAGGCTTTGTACTAAGTGAACTACAATAAAAGGCTGTGCTGAATATCTTTCATCTGCCCCTCCTAATCTACCCTGCCCTCTCCCCATGAGGCTGAGCTGTAGGGATTACAACTGTGGACTCTCGCTCTCTATTTCTCCTTTGGTTCCAGCAGCAGGAGTCTCTTTTGACAAAGAAGAGTAGAGTCTGGTATTAATTATCCAGGTTCCTTCTAGGCATGGTTCCCTCCGGTTGGCTTTGTCCTTTACTCTAGACCCCTCAGTGTTGTCTTTCCTAGAGAACTCTTTCTTTCCAAGTTTGTTACTTCTACCCCCCACGCTTTATGGACTGGGGCTGATAGTAGCTCTACTACCCCTTGCCATTTCCCTAGTCCTCCCTAAATCTTCATAAATAATCTCTTTCTTAAACCATTTTAAATTTGAACTTGTGTATCCTTGCAATTTACTAATATTCTGACTGATATGAAGACAAATCGTTATGGCTTTTCTTGTTTTTCTTCCATTTTCTTCTTTCATTTGGGTCAAAGATTAACACGTTGAAATAAGTAGGCCAAACATCAGAATAATGATCTTTAAGTGAAGGAAATCATCAAATTTTGATGACTCACTTGTCCAGAATGAATAAAGAACTTTCCACAGGAATATGGCCATTATACTCTGGGCAGGATATTAAAATGCCAGATCCCACTTTGTCATAATGAAGTTTATCTTGCCCTGTATATTTTCTTTTCTAGAAATTCAAAATCAGACAGAGACAACAGGAGATCATTGGTGAAATTGTTTCCAAATTTTAAGAGTTCTCACAGCATAGAGTAAGAAGGTGTTTGTTGGATGCCATGCAATGGGGAAATTATCATTTTTAGTGCACTAGACTAAAGCATACATACTTTTAGCTTAGAATAGATGTACTTTCATTGTTTTTTATTCATTTTTATTGTGAATACTTGGGAGATTCGTTTTTTATAACACTACCCATCTTAAATCAACAACTCTATATGTGTGTGTGTTTGGGTGAGAGCCAGATTCTACTCTAAGTTCATGCTTCAATGTTAGTGGTATTAAAATCTTTGTTTTCTGACTTAAAATATTATCTTCCTTGCCTCCTAAAGGCTAAGATAGTTTAAATAGATATGAAAATGAATGAAATGAAAATCAATAGTATATATATATATATACACTATTTTTTTTTCAAAACAAGCAAAAACACTTGGCATTTGACTTTTCATAAAAGATCTTACTAATACCCATTTACACTTACAGTTTACTATTGTACATTCGCATGCTATTTTTCTCACTTGAGTCTCAGAACAACCCTGCAAAGTCAGACAGAAATCTTCAGATTATTGTTCTATTATTCATACTGCCTCTGAGTACCCTTTTGAGACAGTCATCTCACCTCAGAGCAATGGATGTTATTGAAATGATTGGTGCAATAGTGAAGTATAGGAAACAGGCTAAAGAGAGACAAGATAGAAGCAGGCAGACAGGTTCTGGTCTCTAGCACAAATCCAGGTGACAGATGACATGGAGTTTGGGTGGTAGGAATAGGGATAAGAGACTAAAGATGATGGCAGACTCAAGATATAGTTCAGCAGTAGAATAGGTACACATTAGTAAAGATCTTATTAAATTAATAAGAATTTGAATATAAAATTTATTCTACAGAATTCTGAGATAGAGCAACAATTACTTCTGTGTAGTGAAAATATGGATTTTTTTCTGCTTGCTTATAATTCTTTGTATTTTTATATTATTCCAAATGTCTAGGTATTGCTTTTAGAATTATAATTCTCCTTTAGAAATAAATATAAAGATCACTCTTTCCTATACAAAGGGAAATTAGTTTAATTGATTAGCAGGGTTAATTAATTCAAAGTGATGGATTCTGAAGTCTTTCAGGACCTTAGATTTAAATCTGTGAAATAGAATAAGCATCCCAATTAAACATTCTCTTTAGGATTTAAAGGATCTAAGAATGGCTCTTTGGGTAAAAGAATTGTCTGGAGTGGGAGACACATGTTATATTTACACACATATACATATTACAAATGTATTTATAATTTAATAACTTGTAAGCCTTATTTTGATGAAGAAATGCCAAGCTGATAAAGTAGGCATATTCAAAATCGTGTAATACTTCGTTATGGGTAGCCATGATACTTTATAATATTTTGTTATTGCTGTTGTTTTAGGGTTTAGGTCTGATTAGAAAGTAAAACAGAGGTTAGAGTCAGTTGTTTGGAAATCTTATGGAAATGCTGACGTGTCAGAAAAACATTCTTTAAATCACTGAGTCAAGAAAACAAAATGCAATCCAATTTCTCTAAACCCACTGAGCCACCACACCTGTTTTCATTCACTGAGGACAGGTTTGGGGACGAATAGGGTCAATGGCATTAATTGAAAACTGCAGCTTTTTGCCTCCCAACCTGCATATGCCTTTCACAACTAACTCATGAAAGAATACATGGGATGTTTTCTCCTTTGGTTATCCTTTGGCACTAGAATTTAAACCTGGTTATTAGAAAAAGGAATAGGAACTGTGTAAATGGCATAAAAATAGTAAAACTAAATCTTTTGGGAGTCAGACTTGCATAAACTTCTGCATGAGGGTCTCTGTTTATTGAGGGGAGAGACAAGAAATGGGTGTATTAGGGTTAAAACAAGGGAATGGGGAGCCATGTAGGCATGACCCTAAGCATCTGCCCTACCTCTGTCTGCCTATAGGAACTTGGAGTAAGTTATTTATCCTCTCTAAGCCTCAGTTTTCATATTCGTAAAGTAGATATCAGAATTTCTACTCTGTTAGACCGCTGGGAGGACTACAAGTGATAATACCTGTAAAGCACTTTGCTCACAGTAATCTCACAATGTTCGTTCTTATTGCATTATTATTATTAGATGTGCTCTGTCTAAAAAGTGCCTCTTTTTTCTATAAAACATTTAAAAAGAGGGACTCCAGGATGTAGCTCTCTAAGCAAGGAAGCCAATAATTGTGTTATGCTAGTGCTAAAACAACCATATGAAGAGAAAAAAGAATCATACAAGGTACTTATGCTAGATGCCAGATGAGTCTAAGAAAAGTGGTAAATGCTTTCAGAAGAGGGAGAGATTACCATTGGTAGGAAAGCTGAGAGCCTTCAGGAAAGAGTTATGTCTCAAAGTGGGCTTTCAAGGATGTGTGGGGTTCTAGGAAGAAGGGGAGAAGAAGGAGGCATATCTGCAAGATAAAGTTGACAAGGAGATCTCTCAGAGTGAAGTAGAGAAGTGCTCTCAAAGTGTAGTCTCAGGAACAGCAGCCTCAGGATCACCTGATGCCTCAGGCTTCCATAACAAAAGACCACGGACTGGGTGGCTTAAGCACAGAAATTCATTTTCTCACATTTCTGAAGTCTGGGAAGTCCAAGATCAACATGCTAACCAGTTTGGTTTCTGGTGACGCTCTTCAGTTTGGTTTCTGGTGACGCTCTTTTCCGGGCTTGTGGACAGCCTCTTTCTAGCTATGTTCTCACATGGCTGAAAGAAAAAAAGAGACCCTAGTGTCTCATTTTATAAGGATACTAACCATGTCAAGCCAGGACCCCAACCTATGACCTCATTTAACCTTAATTACTTCTGTAGAGATTCCATCTCTAAATACAGTCATGCTGGGGGTTAGGGTTTCAACATAGGTATTTGGGGTGACACAAACGTTCTGTCCATAACATGTAGGAACTTTTCTGAAATGCAAAATCTTGGACCTTACTCCAAACTACTGAGTCAGAAACTCTAGGAATACGGCTCAAATATGATTAATTTTAATCAGTCTTTCAGGTATCTCTAAGTTTGAGAATTGCCAGAGTAGAGTCAGTAGGGAGGAGTGTTTGGAGAAGAAATGAATGAAGTATATTGTCATCTGAACTTGGAGATATTTGAGTGTCAGGCTCAGGAATATGGAGATTGTTCTTAATCAGTGGGATGCCTAGAAGAAGAGAAGCTCAAACAGGTTAATACAAAGTATTCATTATGCTCTCTGTTTGGGGGAGGAAGGAAAGAAATAAGGAAGGAAAGGAAGAATGGGAGGAAGGGAGGAAAGAGTCAGAGGGAAAAAGTAAGAAGGAGAGGAAGTCCTTTGGAAAACAGTTTTATAATTTAATTATTCACAGTCTAAATATAGCAATAGCAGGAATAAAAAAGAAGGAATGAATATGAGAAACATAAAGGAAGGAAGAATCTACAGGGTCAAACAAAGGAAAAAGAGTGGTTAATTTAGATAACTTGCAGATTTGTGCAACCTACCTCAGGATGCAACTCTCTAAGCAAGGAAGCCAATAATTATGTGCTGCATAAATTCCATGGTTGTCTCATAGTCAGACATTTATCGAATCTCTGCTCAGGATGCACTTGTAGATCTGTGCAACCTACCCAAGTATACACATTTTTCCAACTGACAAAGTAGAGGCTTAGATGGGGAGCTATTTGGAAGCAAATCATAAATTTACTTTTATTTATGTCTATTACTGTAAATAGAATATTTCAGTGAATATGCCCAGTATGCAGAAGGGAGATATAATAAAGAGTGCTGTCAGTTCTGCAACTACATTCAGGAGGTGATTATTGAATCCTGTGGAGTTGCTACAAGTTCTGAGAAAGGACACACAGTGAAAGAGGATAAGCAAAGTCACATAGCAAGCCACTATTTCAAGGAAAAGAGGGGCCCAGAAAGAAGGTGAAGATAAGGGCAGGGTAAATACCAATGCCATTTTAAACACTTTTACTGGCTAATGCTTCAAAAGGTCTCTAATGGAGTCTGAGCATTGCAGAAGAGATGTGTTTACAATTCACTGTGAGTCCCCTGGGTAAATCATTGTGCCCGTAAACAGGGCCAACTAGCCAAAAATGTGAATTTTGACCACCACCACTATTAGTCTGACCCTTTGTTAAACAGGGCAATGGTCTTCAGCACCATCTAAATGACATAAAGATGTTGGTCATGTATATGTACTTAAATAATGTGTTACCTCATTTAGCATTCTTATAACAGTACGCAGGTGACTTCTCTTAAAGTAATACCCATCAGAATCACCTGGAGGGTTTGTTGGGCCACAGATTGCTGGCTCCACTCAGTTTCTGGTTCAGTAAGTCTGGATTGGGTCTGATAATTTGCATTTATAACAAGTTTCCGGGTGCTATTGATGCTGCTGGTTCAGGGTCCATAATTTGAAAACTATCATTAAGCCTTGCACCAAGGCATTCATATAGTAAGAGCCTCCTTTAGTAATTCAGGATAACTTTATGGCTGCAACTATAATCAAAGGTGATTTTTTAAGCAATGTCTTTACAGACTGAAACCTCCAAATAAAAGGAGCACTCGAAAATTATAACAGGAAAATATAGTCAATAAAAAATGTTTTGTTTTGTTTTATACAAATGAAAGCATGTGTTTTACAGCCTCAAAAGAAAATTTTAGGTAGACTGCACTAAAAACAACCAACAACAAAAATCTGAGACTAAAATAAAGGAAGGCTTTTATGAAACAAAAACAAAAACATTTTCATGCTTGCCAAAGCTGAAGTTCAGGCCTACATACTTTCCTCAGTTTTTTTCCTCTCATATTTTAGCTTTCATTTAAAATGACACTGCCTTTTTACATACAATAAAAGACCCTAGAAACTTGATTCCTGCCTGTTAGTTCAAACCAAAGAGGTTATTTTCAATTATTTTCAGTTCAGTTTTTGTTTATATACAATATTATGTAAGTCATTTAGAAGTCAGGTTTTGTGGAAAAGTATCATAAATTCGCTAATTACAGTTGCTGCCTCGAACCCATTTCCAGACCTGATTAGAGTTGTTTAAAATCCACCTTTGGTCTAGTTAAAACTTCTCCTCCAGATTGGTTGTTTGAGATGTGGCCCAATTATTCCTCATCCCACTGACCCAAAGCCACACATCTCACAGCTGCTGACTACATTAAAACCTGATGCTCAGCATGAGAGTCATGTAGATAAGCTCCCCCTTCACACATGTTTTCTTTAAACCAGCCAAGTCATACCACCACAGGAAAGCCCAGACAATACCCCTGGACCTCCATAAAAGACAGTCTCATAGGCTCTCCCTCTGATCTCTTGCTCCCCGCTGCCTCCAAACTTTCACTCTGCCTTCAGTCAGCAATCCTAACCTCTCTGGGATCTCTAAGTGATTAATTTCTTGTTTGATGCATTTTGGTTTCACCTTCTCATTGTGCTTCAATTCACCAGCACACCAGAACTCAGCTTTCCTCTGGTCAGCGTTCGCCCAGAGAAAGCCTATCTTGGTTTATGGCTGCTCTCTACAGAGAGACCTCAAGAGCAAATTAGAAAGAAGCCTACAAATATAAGTTACAACAGAAAGCTTGGTTGTTTACTTACAATATTTTTATGATGTAAAATGTGTTTATGACAGATTTAGAACATACTATACCCATTTTTGCTCTACATTGCATTGCTATCTTGTAGTATGCAGTTATGCCTCGTTTCATTTTATTTTCCATTTGAAGTAATTTCATTTTCTTGGTTTATAAACACCTTGAATTCTCTTTAACTGAAAAGGCAAGGTAACTTGATAGAGCATCCCCCTTAGCAACCGTAACCCTCAATGCAGAACAAATTAAACAGAGCAAAACTATAAGCCCCATCTCCTACATCATTAAAGAACGAAAGAAAATAGTGTTGAGAGGCAGAAATGCCACAATGAAGAAATTCAGAATAGAAGACTAGACAGGTGAACTGGAAATAGAAAAGAAGAAAATCAGTTTGTTTGCTTTTTTTTCTTTTTGGAGTTAGCAGATTTGGAAGTTAGCTGGCAAATGTTACAGTCCATTTAGCGAATGTTCATTATAGAAAGAACACCTGTGATAGTTCATGTGGTCTTCTCAGTGACCCTACGAGGAACATGAAACTTTTCAGATTATGAGACTGGGCTTCAGGGTGAGAGTCACATAAATATTAAGTGGTGAACTGAGCTCAAATCCAAATTCCTCCAACTGCAAGCACAGGGCATTTTCTACTCTTTAGATGACTGACCAAAGAAATCTAATTTTTTCAAACATTTGAAATGATGCTGTAGCTATCTGAATAAAGCCAGTTGTGACTGACAGTTCTTATTTCTCAACAACAGCCTACCATTGGTTATCTGATATGAGTGACAAAATAAAGATTGAATCAAGTCTAATAGAATCTCTCATTGTTAGTGTGGATACAGTAGTAACAGAGGTGGGAAACTATTGTTATTAATCCAACAGATGTTTATATACTGCCTAATATTTTTCCTGGGACTGGGAAGTGTTAAAGAAATATAATTTAAAAACAGAATCTCCTCCCAACCCAGAAAACTTCTCCACAAAGGTAGAAGAGAAAGAAACAGTTTTATCGAATAAGCATTAAACCAGAATGTGATGTACATCACAGACAATTCCCTAAGAGACTGCAAAAGACAGAAAGAAATCTTACCCTTTTACATGGCCCAGCAGATATAACCTTTTATATACGTATATTTTATATTCTCAAGGTAAACAATGACAGCATCGTTGTGACATACCATTTGTTCTCTATCCTCTTAGTAATTTGGGGAAACAGTTGGCTTTTTCCAAAAGAAAAATAAACTTCTCATATCTTTATAAAAAGAGATAGTTTTGCAACTTGGAACAAGACACCTGCTAATGTTAGTTTCCTGCAGAACATGAGAAATAGGGGTGCTATATTCTTTGATACTTTTCAAAGTGATAGTTTCCAGGTCCTTGAGAAAGACATCTCTAAGACATAAAGCTAGCAAGAGACTAAGTTAGCTTTTAAAAAGATTTATACACCTTCTGAAAAGAGCGAGAAAGAACTTCCAAGTTTTCTAAAGTAAAAGATCTAAAAAAAAGGAGGATTTTTTTTTCCTTATTTTTAATATGGAGACTGTATTAGTCATACAGTCATCAAAGGCTGGCATAATAAAATACCACAGGCTGGGTAACTTAAACAACAGGTTTTTTTCTCACAATTCTGGAGACTGAAAGTCCACAGTGGAGATGGTTTTTGTTGAGATCACTTTCCTTGTTTTGAAGATAGCTACTCTGTCTTCAGATGGCCTTTCCCCCATGTACAAGGAAAGGGAGAGACGGTGTCACTTCCTCTTCTTACAGAGACACCAGTCCTATCAGATTAAGTCCCATCCTTGTTCCCTGATGAACTTTAACTACCTCTTTAAAAGCCCCATCTTCTAGTATAGTCATATTGGAGGGTAGGGTTTTCACATATGAATTTAGTGGGGGAACAATTCAATCCATGACAAAAAATTAAGCTTCTTATTTTTAATTGACATTTGCCCTTACAGGAGTAACAAAACAGGCTAAGTTTTTACTATGGGACCCAAGTTCTGTAGAGGGAATACAATCATAAGCAAGTACATTTATCAGTCAGAGGTGATAATAAAGGAGAATAAAGCATGGTGTTGAGTAAAGACCCTTGGCTCAAAGATGAGAAGAGACTAGCCAGCTCTTGATTGGCCAGGGAGTAAAGTGAGCATTCAAGATGGTTGGGAAATAAAAAGCTAGAAAGGCAAATGTATAGAAGCATAATCACTCATATACTCAGTGATGTACCTAAGCAGTACAGATTGTTAAAGTCATCAATCAATAATTTATGAGCATCCGACTTACTCATTCATTCATTTATTCATGCACTCAATATTTAATCACTATTAGATTCATTTTATACATCAGTATGATTAAAAGCTACCCAGATAACTTGGTTCCTTACAGCAATCACTTACTACCACTATAGGTTTTACAAAACTTGATTATGATTCAAACTTAGATTTCAATTCAGCCTGTTGTATCATGTTTATTTTACACAATATTTATGAGGTGGAATGACAGAATTTTCCTTGTACCAGCACATTTCAAAGTGCCCATGAGACATTTATATGGCCTGAAGCTTCCTATGTGCTCAGAGTCTATTATGAGGAACAGTTACCTATATTTCTTCCCAGTTCTTAAAGACAACTGCCAACTTATTCATATGGCACAACTCACTCAAAATGTAAAAGGCAGACTAGACAAAGTATAGATTATACAGTATTCTAAAATATTTTGTAGTCTTAACTTTCACATACAGATAATAACATTACAACTAAGGAATTTAGAACCAGTCCTAAAGACCTGTGTACCTCTTACCCCTTCTCAATTTGTTGGTATTTCTGGTGGTTGGATGGGCTTTCATCACTGAAGGCGGATGTTTCCCTGCTCCTTTCCTAAGGCAGTCAAGCTTGGAGGAAGTTAAGTAAAGGCCAGATGATACTGAGCTTCCTCCATCCAACTCCCTGTCCCCACTTTCTGATTCTCTACCTTGCACAACCTCTCTATATACAAATAGCATCTTTTTACTTTAGTCAGGTAGACCTCTTCATGTAAGATATTGATATATTCAGTGACAAAATATTTGAGTCAAGTTGGACATGTTTTAATGACTAATGAGTTACTTTTTAAGAGATGGTGATGACTGTGCATTTGTTACACCAAGTTTCAGATGAGAATAAGATAAGTTGGTCTTGGGTACCAGAGATGGACAAATCATTTTAGTTTCAGGAAGATGGGTTTTGTGCTATGTTGTGTTTTAGGCATAATTGGAATTTAGAGATTGAGGAATACTATATAAGACGCTGAAGAATGAGTAGGACAACCTTTTCCTCCAGCCACTAGCATTCTAATTCTATGACCTGCAGACTCTGCTGGTTATTTAGTGAAGTTCTTTGTTTGTTTAGACCACTACCTCACCTTGCTTCTCTTGTGGTTCATCAAATAGCTGTAGGGCCCAAAGCATTATCTACTCAAGTACAAAGAAAATGCTGATATAGTTTAAACTTGCTTCTCATGTAAGTTAAACTTTCCTCTCAAACATGTTCGTATTACTAATTTCTTTAGATTCTGGCTCACTTATTAACTATGTAATATTAGGCAAATTACTTAACTTTTCTATGCCTCAGTTTCCTCACCTAGAAAATGAGGATGATAATAATATCCTCTAAGTGTGGTTGGTGAGAAGATTAAGTAAACGTACGTAAAGCTTCTAGAACAATGCTTAGTGTGTAATTAATACTTCATAAGTAGATTTTTAATTATGGAGTTAGTGATATTTTGTTGTTTTTGTCTAAATCATCTAAGGAAGTTGTGCTTAGATTTTATTTTGTAATGAAAACTACATTGGAAATACATTCTCTACCACTTATGCCAAGAATGGTTTTAATGATGCATTTGCATAACATTTTCTCCAGAAATAATTCAATATTCTTGAACAGCTTCTATTTGTTTCATTCTTTGGCTTATTTGTACACTCAATTTTCCAATGAATTACACTTGGTCATGTATAGAAATGTAGTCAAACAATTGAAAAGTAGTTTTCTGTTCATTGTATTAGTCACTTAATCTCTTAAAAATGATTACATGAAGTAGCGTAACAGATATTATATATGAAAATGACTTTAAACTTTCAATGAAATAAATAAATAACAATGTTAAATGTGTCTTTCAGGCTTGGTTTGAGTGTTTTACCTGAACTAACTGGTAATTTTGGTCAAATATCCAGCATGACTGAGTCTAGCTGAATTGGACAGGGTTTGAGCTACTTAGTCTGAAAATTTAAACCAGAAATATGTGTAAGTTTTATCTCAGAGGTTATATTTCCTAGAAAGTTTCATTTTTATGGCATATAACTGTACTAATTCTGTGAGCACTCTTTCTGTCCAAAGTTCTACATTATAAAGAATCTCTCCTACATCACATGTCAAACATGCCTCCTTGTAAATTTCAGATAACTCATTCCCCAGAAGGAATCTGACAACCTATAGAGGCCAACCAATTTTAGAGTTTTTAGTTCTGTGGGGGAGTTTTTCAACTAGAATATAAACAAAGAGTATGACCATGATGCAACCCTAAATGACTTTAGGTCCCACGCTTGCCCTGAGGAGTTATCCACCACTATGCCCATGTGCACATACACGTGTGTACAACAATGACCCAGGAGGCCAAATGAGAACAGCCGCCAGAGTCAAACATAATCACAACATAAAGCATTGCACAGGCAGGGGGACTAGGAAGTTCAGTCCTCAAGAAGGTAAGAACCATGGGCAGCAGTAATGTGCCAGAGGAATCCTACCAGATGCGGTAGGAGATAATCTAACAACTTTAGGATCCAGGGTCCTTTGGTAGAAAAACATTCCATCTAACCTCCAGGCCAGAGTTTCTGCACACGTAAGGAATTTATCTTACTTAACCCAGATTTTGGAGAATCCTCTGCTTATAAACCATACTCTTTGTTTATATTCTAGTTGAAAAACTCCCCCACAGAACTAAAAACTCTAAAATTGGTTGGCCTCTATAGGTTGTCAGATTCGTGGGGTTTATAAGCAGAGGATTCTGCTTTCTGGGGGAAGACATACAGAAGGGGAAGGAAAATCATTAGGCATGGAGATTCATCTGATCCCTGAGTCATTGTAGACGGGGTAAGAGAGCTCCCACTGTGTGAAATGTAATAATTGCAATAAAGATTTGACTTTTGATTTTTTAATGGACTAGTAACCTAAATAACACATACTAAGAGCTCAAAATATTTGAGTAAATTAATTCGTGAATAATGTATTAAAATGTGGAATCAGAGATATCACAGGAGACTGCTAACACTAATGATGATTTCAGGTGTTAGAAAAACAAATATATGCAATTCTTACTCTGTATAAAAATACTATTAAGTCTAGCCAATGATATAAAGCATTTCCAATTATATCTAATTTTAATGAAGCACAATGACTTTTTAAAATTTGAATTATTAGATGTATCCTAGGAATATAGACTTTGTCTTAATATCTTAGATGAGATCAAGTGCATTCAGGGTGGACTGGCCATAGATTGTCTTAATATATTTTTTAAAACTATTAGTAATTGAAGCTATTCAGTAAAGGAATGAAAAGCCTTTTTAGATTATGTCTGCATAATAGAAAGTAGTCAAACTATGACTGGTCAAAACTTTCCAGGCATATTGTAGAAAAGACTCCCATAATGAATGGAAGATTTTTAAGCTCTAAGCTCCAATTGAATTCTAAGATTCTATGTTATTTGTTTGGGATTCTAGAAATTAGAGTGAAATCCTGTCTGTGTACAGAGACACAGTTAGATACTCTCTAGAGTCATGTCCAGGCACAAATGATTTGCATGGACTTAGGGTCTGTTGAATAAAGCTGAAGGAAGTAGCACTGCAAAATGTTCATTTAAGTTTTCCTAAAATAATTTAATTTGTACTTATTTAGCTCAAGCACTATAAAGTTAAGTTGTAAATACAGAGTTCATTTCTACTGACTTTATGTTACAATTTTTACTAAATATTCTAAATTTTTTCTTCTTTTTAAGAACACTTTGGCTGCTTCCATGTCAAACAATAATTTTAACATGACGATTCAACTCTTGATGTTTTGTAAAAACATTTATGTAGTACTTGTCACCTAGTGAGTGCTTAGTAAATGTTAGTTGTGTTGTATTAAGGCACAAATACTCATGTATTCAAAGAGTTTGTTTTCCTTCAAAAATGACAGTAGAAGTATTTTTTATTGTTGTTCATTTCTGTACCCTGGTGGTCAATAAATATTTATTACATGAAAAATCAGCAATTGTGCTATTGTAAAATAATGACACATAAATATATAGTAAAATAATACTATTATTCTTATCAACATCCCACTTTTTTCTGCTTAACCTCTCTCATAATAATAATCAGATCTTGTATAATAGCAGATTTTAATGTATCAAACATATCTGCATTTATGATATTAGTTTATCATAGTCATAGGTAAAAAAATATTATTTCCATTTTATCAATGGGGAAAATAAAGGTTCAGAGAGGTTGAATAATTAACACTAGTGACTGGGATACAAATTCCTGCTTCATTTACACATACAGTACATTTTCCACTAAACATAAGCACTCATGCCAGCTTCAGAGGTACAGATTAAGAGAAAACCTGAACAATTTCCTCTGCATTTGATGACTTTCCCCTTTATTTTGTCTTGACTTTGTGTCGTCTGTAAACCTGCAACGAAATTTCTATTTCATCAGTATCTCTTTTGCAATCATTGTTACCTTTTGTGCTATTTGTAGATTAAAAATGGTAAGAACATTTTCTCTCCAGTAAGACTACCCAAGTTTTGAAAAGTAAGATTTTCCAATGATATTCATTCATTATGGATCTAGGGCACTGGAAGAACCTCAAGAGAGCAATTGTTCCTACAGTAGAAAAATGTTCAAATTACCCAAAACACATGGGTGTCTACACTATTTTTGAGAATTTCCTTTAAGTAGCCTACTTCAGTGTTTAGTCACTCACACAGTAAAAAATTATTCTTATCTAGATAAATTTTCTCTGGGTATGCTTTAAGCCTATTTAGTCATATATTTCTGTCCTCTGTGGAAATGAGGAACATCTGATCCTTTTTGTGGGTATTACTTATTACATTAAAAATATATATATATTCTCCTTCTCACTCTTCTGCCTCTTTCCAACCATTGCAAGTAAGCTTGAAGAGACCAGTAAGCATTTATACTGCTTAAGTTGAAAGCACTGGGAAGGGTAACTACCTCTCTTGCTTTTGAAGTAATTGTTGTGATTACTTTTGCTTATTAGAAAGAAATCTCCTAGGTACAACTTAGCAAGCATATGATCACTTATTAACCTCTTATTTTACTTGGTGCTTTGGAACAAGGAGAATAATGGGCACCATTCCTACTCCAGAGTAGTTATTGTCTAATTTGGCAGACTTACGATCTAATTAGTAAGTGTGGGACAGTTAGAGAGTCATTTCAAGGTAGCACATATTCATGGGAGGACACGGTAGGCCCAGGACTGTTTCTTGACCTCATTAGAGTGAGACCTCTCTAAATTCCAAAAGGTTGGAGTTGTTATCCATACTGTTTGGAAAAGGAAAATCTAGGAAGGGATCTTAACGGTGGAATATGATTTAGAGATGAAGGGATTTTCTGGTACTATCAAAGGCAAAGAAGTAGGAATTTGCAAGCAGTGTTCAGGGAATGGGGGAGCAGGCGAGGTGGGCTAGAACAGAAGACCCAATTGGAGAACAAGATGAACTCAGCTAGATTAAATTAGGTTATAGGAGTCCTTTTATACTTCTTTGTCTATATGGTACTTTTGTATTGCTGAGTGCACAATAATTGTAACACTTAAATACTCACTGTATTGCACTTTTTTGATGCCTTATTTTAAAGTATTTATTGATAAATAACATTTCTGAATTTTGGAATGTTTCTCTCACCTAATCAGTGTTTGGTAGTTTAGTAGTATTTTGTTTGTTTCTTATACAACATAAATTTTCTATTTTAAAAAAACCCTTTTTTATGCTTTAAAATGACTCTATAGATTGATTAAACATTTATTCGTTCGTGGGACTAACGTTAGCTGAGTGTTTGTCATGGACCAAGCACTAGTCTAGATGTTGATGACACAGCACTGAATACTTAAATTAAGCCTCCACTCTCAGGTAATCTACAGTCTAATGGATTAAATTAGATGAGAACAAACTGCTATATTCTTTCTTATAATTCTTTGATTGCAAAGAGCACTTATTATGCCATGCAGTGAATAAGTAAAATAAGTCAAATAAACAACAAGCATGTCTTGGTATCCTGAATGCCAGGAACCCTGCTGGATGCCACAGGGATCCAGAGGGTCTCTAACATCAGGGAGAAGATAACCTCTTGGGACAATAGACTACCAATAAGTTTACTTAAGAAGCAAGCCAGACCTATGAGGATTTTATATGGCAATGGTATGGTGTAGGGGAGGGAGGGAGCACTTTGTGGTAGGAATAGACTAAGAAGATAACTAGGAAACCAGGGACCTGGGTTGGGTAGGATTTGAATAATCACCAACATGCAGAAAAGTAAAGACAGACATAGAATGCGAGCAAAGTGGCATATTGCTTCATTTGCATCAGTGCCTTCCATAGGCAGCTAGCAAAAATTAACTTTGACTTTCACTGACAGCAAGAAAAAATATCAAAGTGTTAATGATCACAGAGAGTACAAGACTTTCTCTGCTCTTTACCAATATGTTATTTTCCTTTAGGAGCCTGGTTGAATGGTTTAGACCTCCATCTTCCTTCTCCAAGCTCCTACCCCAAAAGAGTTTTGTCACTGTTGAATTTAGCAACAGGCAGAAGAAGATAAAATCATCTAGGTTCCATCCTAGGGCCACCGTCATTCACTTAAGACCCTGTTTCCCCTCAAAATGAATAAGTGGAAGCAGACAAGAGTAAGGAAATAGTGGGGATTAGAAAAATAGCCTGATCTCTGGAATCTGCTTCAGTCATTTCCAGTCTTCCCACCATTCACTGTCCTAAGAAAGAAAGAAAGGACTGGCTTGGTCTCTCCTCTTGTTTCCCTCCCCGTGTGGTCTCACAGCCAACTTCCCAGTCCTGCCTTCCTTATTAGCACTTTTCTTGTCCTGGCTTTGCTTTATCCTGGCTATTCTCAATAGGCAACTCTTTCTTCATCAATTAGCAACTGTTGAGAAGAGATTAGCTCCTCATTGGAATCTGTCTGAAGACAAAGAAAGCACACCTGTAAGTGTTTTCCATGGAGCTTTGTAACCTGGAGGTCAGGGAATAACTTTATTTCTGAAACACTTTAATTACTATAATAGCTTGTTACACTACTTGGAGTAATAAACACAATTGTTACTTGTTCTCTAATAAACACAATTGTTACTTGTTCTCTATGAGAAGGATAGATTATTTCACTAGGCTGAAAGGGAGGCATGATTAGAGTAAGTTAAGAGTAAGAAGAGAATCTTCACACACGCCTGCTCTTCTCCCATACTTCCAAAGATCTGAGACACAGAAATAGCTTTTAAGTAGCCACCATAATTCTAACATCAAGTAGGTAGGATATTTTCACATTTTTATTTTGAGATTATTTTATCAGCAGGTAAATGTGTTTTAATGTTCTTATTGTAAAGCATAAGCATATCTTAAAATATTTTAATATTTTTATTTTGAAATTTTAGTATCACTAGATCTTATGTTTTTAAGTGTTTTTTTTTTTACCTTTAATGTTAAATACAGCACAGAACAGAGAGCCACATTAAACAAATAAACAAATGTAAAGACCACCAGGGTCAACAAAGAGAACTTTGTCACCCACCCCAGGAGTCCTTCCACATGTCCATTCCAGTCACAGGCCCCACCATTTCTCCAAAGGTAACCGCCATCCTGACTTGCACAGTAATCACTTCTTTGCATTTCTTTATAATTTTAAATACTCAAGAGTGGATCCAGTGGATCTCTTAATAATTAAACAAATGATGTCTTTTAAGTTTCTTTAATTTATAGGTTTCTCCTCCAATTGCTTATTTCGAGTCTCCAACAGCCTGGATTCTTTTGATTGAGGATAGAAGTAGTGTGTGATTCGTGTCCGTGTTCCTACAAATTAGCTGCTGGGTCCAGAAATTTAACAGATTCAAGTCTCATCCCTGAAGGGAGAGGTAGGTAGGATCAGTGCGGAGAGTTCGTAGGGGTTTGGGTGCTTTTGCCCCTGTAGTCTTTACTCCATTCCTGTGCTTCTCTTACATGGAGACACCAGTTACAGAAAGACTTCGTGGCTGTTGGTGTTGCCTCCTATATTCTCAAGTTTAAAGGTTCAAGGGACTACCTTGATTTTTATTTCATGGTAATGTCTCCATGAGTTTTTTATTTCACTAAGTAGTTGCTGTGTATGTTTTTGTGTGGATTTGGGAAGACCCAAAAAGTAGGTTGCCGCCTCTCAGTCACCTTCCCAGAATTCTGTTAAGTATGGTTCTTTTTGGTTTTTTTCGGTTTTTGTTGTTTAGGTAATCATATCAAATGTATTTTTGAAGGAATAGATTCTTGAATGTTTAATGAGAAAAATATTTGATACTCAGAAAATTACTTTACTATCAACTTTTGAAGAATGCATTTATTCTGTATATTGAGAAATGCTTATCTGGTTGTTTCTCATTCCACATTTAAATTGCTGCCAGAACCCTGTCCGCAGCAATGCATTCAGTCTTAGCCATACACAGAGAATCACTTCTGTTAATATTCCACAGCAGATCTATAACCATTCCCACCCCCAGACCCATTCATACATGGATAGTGAAGATACAAAGAAATTCTCTGTCTAGATATTCCTTGCTGAAAGCTTACTCCTGAGCATGACTCTTTTCCACCTGACTTTCTGAATACAGTCTTTCCACTGTCTTAATTACCAACATCTAGATGCTCATTTCCACTTATTCACAGGTCTTTTGATCTTTTCTGGCCACAGATGCCTGATATTCAGGTTTCCAGGCTTTGATCTGCCTCTGATGTTTTAATCCTCAGCTTGTTGATCGCAAACCTGAATCCCTGCCCATATCTTTATGGAGTCTGCCTTTTCTTAATCCCTACAATGGACCTGTCTGGCTCCTATTGTCATCCATGTTCTGGCATGGTATATATCATACTGCATATCATAATGTGGCTTGCTTTTTTCCAATAACATAACACCATCACATGTCATCTAAAAGTTTCTGAAAGTATGAGTTAAAGAATGCATGATTTCCCACCATATAAATTAGCTCAACTGTACATCTAACACCTGTGGTTTATCTTCAATTTTTCAATTAAGAAAAACAAAAGTGTGAAATTGCATTTATTCTTAAAACCAGAAAAAAGTCACAGGTGCAACAGCTTTGAGTTTAGGTGCATATTTTCTGGCAAACACTTTATTTTGACTGGGACAATAGCAGTTTTGGGAGATCACTGATATCTCTATCCCCAGAGGGTTCATCTTCTTGGGAACTCCTTGACTCCCCAGACAAAGCTCCAGTTCTAAATATGGATTCCAGAAAATAAGAGGCCACTCCTGGGAGCACAGACTTGCCTCTAGTCTTCTCATCTCTAAAATCAGAAATTCCTCCTAACACCACATTATTTTTGGTGGGATATTATTTCCACTTCAACACCTCCTCCCAGTGCCAGCACAGGCCAGTACTGTGCCAGCAATGTCCTGAAGAGCTTTTACTTGTTCACAAATACTGTTATTCTGAGAGGCCGTTGAAGAGGGTGTCATTATAATGGACAACATGAGAAAAATCAAACAAAATGGAATCTTCCCATGCTTAAAAAAGTGAGGCTACAACCTAATAATCTGTATTCAGACCTACCTAATCAAAAACACCTTTGTTCTCTATGTTGAAGTAAGTAATTTCCTCATCTCCAAAGGATGCTACATCAGTAGGGGACCCTGTTGGGGGTTTGTTCCCAGTTGGGGGTTAGGATTCATTGCCTGAGACTCAAGAAGCAGGACCTGCTGGATGGTGAAGTCAGAGAGAGAAGTGATCAGTGGCAGCTCACAGAGAAAGGAATAAAAGGTGTCCTCAGGGGAGGGTCAAAAAATCAGCTACCAGTCTATCAGCAGGGCAGTATATTCAGTCCTACTCTGGACCACAAAGCTGAGATCCAAGAGGAGCCAATGTCAGGAAGATGAAAGCTTCAACAGTACAGAGCAGGATCATTGAATTTGGTCTTAATCTTGGTCCAGCACTCTGAGGCAATCCCCAGTCTCAGTGAAATTTTCTTCCTATGTGATCCCAAAGACCCTTTGCCATTTGTATTATAGCACTGATCCCACTGGATGTTTATTGTCTGCCTTCTTTTTTATCCCTGCAAGAGCCTATAAGTTCTTAAAAGATTTCTGTATCTTGCTCGGGAGCCCCCATAACTGTAGTCCCCAGCCTTGGCTGCATATTAAAACCACCTTCAGTACTGTAAAAAAATTATAATAGTCATAATACAGATGGCCTGTGATGGGGCCAGCACTTATGTTTTAAAGTTCCTTGGATATTTCTACTGTACAGCAAAGGTCAGGAGTCACTTCTCGAAAAAAATTTTAGTGCCTGAGATGTAGGCGCTCAGTAAATGTTTGGGTGATAAATGAATAAGTCCTGGATTCAATCAACCTGGTGTATGCAGGACAGTAGAAACTAGTTAAACCTATGTTACTCAATGATATAAATCCTCTGCTATCAAGTGCTCCCCTTCCCTGTTAACAAGCAAAATTCATGAGCATTTTCTCTCAATATAAGGATTATCCATAGACATTGGGTCAATGCTACTTGCAACTGTTGATAACAAGTCTTGCAAATAGGGAGAATAACCTAGGGCTGATTCTCATGTCCCAGAATGCTGTCTCTGTCTTCTTCAGAAGGCAGAAGGAAACCACTGAGTGGCATTGCTAGGCTGCTTCTCCCTTGTGAGAAGGACTTTGGAAAGTAAAATAAAAATCTGTTTTTGGCTGATGGCTTGTTATTGTATGAAAGTATAAAAGAGAAGCACATTTATTAAGCAAACATATTGTTATTTGGCATTGTAGTGAATCATTGAGGTGTTCTTAGACTCTGTTACATTTTTCCAGTGTAGTTGAATCAATATCTTGCTTTTTGGGACATATTAGCAAGGATTTAAGACCTGAAGTTTTGTTCAAAATGACTGAGAATATGATAGAAGGAACTTTGTGAGGTTTTACACAAGACGTATTTTTAATTTTAAGGAATTTATTTAAAGACAAATTTAAGGATGCATGTTCTCCATGTCTGATCAGTAGATAATTTCAAAGGCTGTATGTTACTAAAAGATATTTTCATATGAACCCTATGAACCATTTGTGGGTTCCCTAGGAGAACCTAAGGGGTCAAACTTAATTTGCCATTTTGTCCTCTTTAATTTAAAAGAGAGATAAGCTTCAGCTATGCAAGTACCTTAAATGAGCCCAGAGTTTCAGAGTGCGTATACCTTAGAGATAATGTTAACCACTAACATTTGAGCATTTATTATGTGCCAGTCACTATACAAAGTGCTTTATATGGTTCAATCTTCACAATACCATTACGAAGCAAATATTTCATTTTTCAGTTGAGGAACTAAGAGTTAATGAGATTAAGGAACTGTTCAAAATCACATGCTGATTTAGGAGCTAAATCTCAAGTCTTGGGCATCTTCTCCAGAACCTGTGCTCTCAAGCCCTCTATTATGCTCTGTTACTGAGACCATACTGAGCCTAAAGTGCTGGGTTAGCCATAGGGATTAATTACAAGGATGAATTTATCATAAACTCTGTCCCTAGGAAGTTTACAATGCATTAAATTGGAAACATGTATATTTTGTATACAAATAACTATAACCAAAATGAAAATACTAAGAGTTTTAAACAAATTATATATAAAGTCATACCTGAGGAGAGGCTGTTTCCTGAGAAGGGATCAGGGAGGGCTTTGAGAAATAAGTGACATTTGACCTCAGCCTCAATTTTTAGATTTTTTTTTTAAACTTAAAAAAAGTATACATCAAGCTTGACTTTACTTAGAGGGGAGTGGTATCCAGTTCTATGGCAAATCCTGCATTATAAATGCAACCAGTGGTTGGCAGTGACAGAGGTCTAACCCCAAATAGTTTAAGCAAAGAGGGGAATTAATTATAAGAATGCTGGCAAGCCCCAAATGAGAATGAAGCCACAGATCATGGGCCATGAACTAGAAGCCAGTATTGAAACTCCTTCAGAACATTGTATTTTAACTCTTTCTCCATGTATCTTTGCCTTTTTTCAGAGTTACTCCAACATTTTATGTAGAAAGAAAAAATATTTTTAATCCTATCCCCTACCTAGGAGTACCTCAGCACTGTTTAAACACGAAGTTGTTAGAATTACAATAGTGTAAAGAATATAGTCTTTAGAAGTTATTTGAGAACTTTTGCTTTTTTTTTTTTAATGCCTTCAAGTAAACACACAATGTATTTGTGTGTTTACTTCAAAATTTAAGGTCTTCTCAAAAGGGATGTGCTCTCCATGCATCTTTAAAAAAAAAGAAAAGCCAATTCTCTCCACTTATCAGATGACAGTCAAGATTTTTGGAAGAAAATATCATTACCATAAGAGTAGATGTTTAAATTATTCTGTTTAATCAAATCTAAAACTAAACTTAAATCAGCTAAAATCAAATCAATATACTTCAGATATTTTCCCTTAAAACAAGATGTATTTATGTTTGCCATAAACATTAAATGTGTTTTTAAAATTAAATAGATCATCTTATGCAAATCACAAAAGCACATAAATAAAGAAATTAACTTTTATAAGCACCTAACATATGTTAGACTGTGACTTCAACCAGTGTCAGCTTGTTTTGTTCTCATGATCTTGTGAAAGGAATGTGATTATCTCAATTCAAAGATAAAGAAATTGATTCTCAGGGATGCTGAAATGATTTCCCAGACCTCAGATAGTAAATGGTAGAGCCAGAATCCAAATGCAAATATTTCAGGTCACAAAATAATCTTCTAATAGAGTTATTTGTGTATAGATTTTATTCTGCTTCTGTGGAGGTAGGGAACGCAATGCAGTCATTTTGAGCTTTTTGTTTGTTTTTTGTGTTTCCCACAGCACATGGTAAAGTGGCAGGTTTAATGTAATAATAAACAAATGAAGAAATCATGCTCATTTCATTTATTTTTAGTCTATATTTTTATATATCCAGATTACAAAGTTTTTGGTTTTGTTTTTTTTTTTTTGAGTTGGAGTCTCACTCTGTTGCCCAGACTGGAGTGCATTGGCCGCTCCCGGCCACCGCAGCCTCGACCTGCTGGGCTCCAGTGATCCTTCCGCCTCAGCCTTCCAAGTAGCTCAAACTACAGGCGTGCGCTACCACACCCAGCCAACTTTTGATTTATTGTAGAGATGAGGTCTCATCAAGTTGCCCAGGCAGGTCTCGAACCCGCAGGCTCAGGCAATCCAGTCACCTCAGCCTCCCAAGGCACGGGATTACAGGCAGAGCCACCGAGCCCGGCTCAGATTCCAAAGTTTTATTCAGTCACATATAATGATCAATTAACAAACTAGGCTAATAAAAGAAAAAGAAAAGAAAGGAAGAAAAGGAAACACAGAAGGTTTCTTGCATTATGTTTTCTATGTTTACGCTGTCTGCTGGGAAATGCAACCATATCTATCCTCTGTTTCTCTTCTGACAAATGTTATTCATTCTGTCCATACAATTTCTTATCTTGTCATGCTATCTTTGCCAAATTATGTTAGATTAGACCAATTCTTGATCTAAAAGGTCAGAGTAGAACATTACCAAGCTCTGTTGCCTTTTCTGTAGGAGACTTAATTTGTGTAAGTCTGCCTCCTACAGAATTCCTGCTTCAGAGTGAAGGTGAAAAGTTTACTATTTCAGCATTAGCTTTTAATTTTTCTGGGGCTTTTTTTTTCACTTGCAATGAAGTCTTTGGTATTAAGTAAGCGCTCAGTCATATGTTCTGAATCTGGGACCTACTGGTGATAACTGTGTCATTTCTTAGATCTTTTTGCATTGTTGTCCATAGTGAAGCTGATTTATTTTTATTTTTTTTAAATGGCTTTTACTGCTGCTGCTTGACTATTCTGCTGGGTGAGCATTCTTGATTGATTACTGGAATGAAGTCAACTCTGTCTTCTGCTGTCACCCAGGTACCTATTATCAGATCACTGTGGACACTGCTCCACCTACCCATCGATGCACATTACCAATTTTCCTCTCAACACTGTTCAATTACTTGCTCACATGCTGCATTCAGCAATTTGCTCATGATATCTGCTTGGCGGGGTGAATAACATCCTGGTCAAAATGACTGAGTCATATCAGTGAAGTGTGTATTCTCCAGATAGGGAAAGCACAGGGTTTTAAATCAGTGAACTGAACTTGTCATCTATATTTTTCTGCTCTAGTCTTCTGTTTCTTTTTTGTACACTTAAACGTTTTAGTTAACAAGTAGCAGATGCTCATCGAAAACAATTCAGATAATTTGAAAGCATATAATGGAAAAACTAAAACACTCAGCTAACTCTACCCCTACTATGTGAACGTTTATCTTTATTCTCCCAGGCCTTCAGTTATACATGTATAAAATGTATATTCCTTCTTCCCCATAAAATTGGGTAATGAACATTCTGTTGTGTTATTTGTTTTACTATATACATAATTTCATATCTTACATACTACAAATTCCCTTCACTCTTTTAGTTTAGAGTCATAGTTTTCACAAGATATACAATGATATACTCACTATTTTACTACTTATAAACATATAGTTTGTCTGTAATTTATTAACCATTATAACATGTTATTCATGTGTGTCTTTGTGTATTTATGCAAGTATTTCTGTAAGACAACTAAAACTTCATGATGCAATAGGTTTGTACTGCGGAACAACACAGGAATATGCAATGATGCAGAATATTTAGTGCCAAAATGGGTGGTATGGATAAGAAAAGAGTGGTTCCACATAGGAGTGAATAACATAGATTGGAATAATGGGGAGAGCTATGGAGGAATAGCAGAACTTGAAGCTGGGGTCATATTTAAATATGTGAAAGGAATACTTGTAAAAAAAGAGATATTGTTGAGTGTGGTAAGAGATAAATTTAGTTATAATTGATGGGGGACCAGTTTCCACAGCCTAGAAGTAAGAAGTTTTAAATTTCCTCTCAAGTCAGCAGAAGCCCTAGGTTTTAGGAGAAGTAGTGTTAACAGGTTAGAATTTGTATTTGGGGAACCTTAGTCCTACTGCATTACATAAAATACAATAGAAGTAGCTGAAAGCAAATGATCTTTTAGAAGGTGAGATGGAAATCTAAATATGAGGTGATAAGGACCTAAGCTAAAAAATGGAATGTAGAAGTAAAGATTGAATCAAACTATATAAAGAGCAATGGACAAAATAAAGTCATTGGTTGGGTTCAGCAAATAAAAGCAGAAGATAAATTCTATGGAGTTTCTAATTATTTGAGCTTGAAAAATGGGAAGAATAGTATTATCTAGGTTGAAAATGGGGAAGTTTAGAACTGGGAGTATTTTGAGAACATGACAAGTTAATTTTTAGATTTGATGAGGTTAAGCTAAGATGGAAACATCAAGGATATTCATTAAACAATTAGAAACAGAGTTCACTACGCAGCCATAAAAAAGAACAAAATCATGAATTTCGCAGCAACCTGGATGGAACTAGAGTCTATAATACTGAGTGACCTCTCACAGAAACAAAAAACTGAGTACCACATGTTCTCACTCATATAATAGACCTTGATCA
>CAUYQG010104090.1:0-16414 GCA_963574415.1 Tarsius wallacei | reverse complement strand
CCACACTGACACATCATTATGACTCAAGTTCATAGTTTACATTAGAGTTCCCTCTTGGTGTTATACATTCCGTTGGTTTGGATGAATGTACAATAACATACATCCTCCATTATAGTATCATACAGGGTATTTTTTTTTTTTGAGTCTGAGTCCCACTCCGTTGCCCAGGCTGAAGTGCTGTGGCATCCTCACGGCCACCCCATCCTCGACCTGCTGGACTCCGGCAATCCTTCTGTCTCAGTCTTCCAAGTAGCTGGAAATACAGATATGTGCTACCATGCTCAGTTAATTTTTGACTTACTGTAGAGACGAGGTCTCGCCAAGTTGCCCGAGCTGGTCTTGAACCCATGGGCTCAGGCAATCCACTCGCCTCAGCCTCCAAAAGTGTTGGTATTACAGACTGAGCCACTGAGCCTGGCCCAGAGTATTTTTAGAGACCTAAAAATTACCTGTGTTCTATCTATTCATCCCTCCCCCTCACCTACCCAATCCTTGGCAATGACTGATCTTTTTATTGTCTCCATATTTTTGCCTTTTTTAAATTGTCATATCATTGAATTTATACAGTATGTGGTCTTTTCAGATTGGCTTCTTCACATAGTAAAATGCATTTACATTTTTTCCATGGACTTTCACAGCTTGATAACTTGTTTATTTTTAGTGCTGAATATTATTCTATTGGCTGGATGTACGACAGTTTATTTATCCAATCACCAACATTTTGGTCAATTCTAAGTTCGGGCAATTATAGATAAAACTGCTATAAATATCTGTGTATGCAGGTTTTTATGTGACCATAAGTCTACAACTCTTTTGTGTAAATACCAAGTAATGCAATTACCAGATCATATGGTAAGAGTATGTTTTGTTTTGTAAGAAGCTGCTAAACTATCTTCCAAAATGGCTACACCATTTTGCATTTCCATTAGTAATGAATGAGAGTTCCTGTTGCTCCACACCCTTATCAGCGTTTAATGCTGTCAGTGTTTCCAAATTCGGCCATTCTGATAGGCATGTAGTGATAGTTCATTGTTTTAATTTGTATTTCCTTGATGACATATGATATGGAGTGTCTTCTTATATGCTTATTTGCCATATCTTCTTTGGTGAGATGTCTGGTAAAGTTTTTGGCACATTTTAATAGGGTGTTTGTTTTCTTATTTTTACAATTTTAAGAGTTTTTTATATACTTTCGATAGCAGTTCTTTCTCAGATGTGCCTTTTGCAAATATTTCCTTCAAGTCTATGGCCTGTTTTCTCATTATTTTGAAACAAATCATTTTTTGTAAAGGTGAAAAGGCAGTTTAGGGGAAAAATAGTATTTTAAGCAAATGGTGTTTAAACAATTGAATATCAATATGCACAGGTGGTGGGGAAAGAAAGAAAAAGAGAGGAGAGGGAAGTTTGTCCATACCTAGCCCTTTCTGCAAGAACAAATTCAAACTGGATCAGAGATCCAAATGTAAAACCTATAGAGCTATAAAACTTCCAAGAAAAAACATAGAGAAAAATCTCTGTGACCCTGGGTTACGCAAAGATTTCTTAAATATAACACCAAAAGCATGAAATAAAGATAAATTACATCATCAAAATTAAACATTTCTGCCCTTCAAAAGACACTTATTAGAGATAAGAAGAAAAACATCCATAGACTGGAAGAAAATATTTACAAAGACTATATCTTATAAAGGACTTGTATCCATATGTATTAAGAGCTCTCAAAACTCAGCAATAGGCAGACAAACAACCCAATTTTTAAAATGGCAAACAACTTAAATTTCACCCCCCCAAAAAATATGGTTATGCAAATAAGCAAATGAAAAACTATTCAACATCATTAGTCATTACAGAAATGAAAATTAAAACGACAATGAGGCACCACTACATGCCTATTAAAATGACTAAAACACACCACGTGATAGCAGGATGTGGAGGAACTGGAACCCTCATGCACAAGTGGCAACAATGTAAAATGGGACAAACACTTTGAAAAGAAGTTTGGCAATTTCCTTGAGAGCTAACATACACTTTCCATTTCTAGGTATTTTCCCCAAAGAAAAGAAAGCATATATTCATCGAAGGACTTGTACATGAGTAACACCTTTATTTGTTATGGGCCCAAACTGGAAGCATCCCAAATATCTATTAGCATGTAAAAGGAAAATGTTATATGTCCATACAATGGAATGCTATTCAGCAATCATAAAGAATGAACTATTGATATGCATAACAACACAGACAGATGTCAGAATAAATATGCTGAGAAGCCAGACAAGAAAAGAATACATGCCCTATGACTCCATTGATATAAAACTCTAGAAAATACAAACTCATCTTTAGTGACAGAAAGCAGATCAGTAGATAGGGGAGGGATAGAAGGAGGAATTATGAAGAAGTACAAGGAAATTTGGGGGGTGATGAACACCTCCACTGTCTTGATTAAGGTGATGGTTTCCTGAGTATATACATATGTCAAACATATCTCATTCTGCACATTATGTGCAGTGTATTATAGGTCAGTTATATCTCAATAAATCCATTAATAACAACAATAAAACCCTCAGTACAAGGGCTGGGCGCCTCACCTGGGATCTGTAGTCCTCAGCAGGGCTGATGTGGGCCAGGTGGCTATTAGCTCTTGTTTGCTCATTTCTGCATTGAGAGATGAGGGTCATTGCATGACAGACACAGGATACAATGGCTTCCAAACAGGCTGCCCCCTAGGTTCTCAAAATGGAGGGAGCAACAAACCTGCTCAGAAAACATAAACTTCTGTTTGTTTCTTAGAGACTAGTGAGCTGAATGTGCCAGAAATCCACAGGTAATGATGGAGCTGACTGGTACATCGGCTTAGATAGAGAATAGGGTAGAAGAGACGTTCACTGGGCAGTTTTAACTTGTTCAATGTTTCCCAGTTCTTAATTCAGCAGGAACTGAATTAAGAAGCGGCCGCTACATGGAAGGAAGGATCCAGAGTCCAATCAGATAGAGCTCGAGTGTCACCCCAGGGTAGGATCCAGTCACATCGTGCCTCCCCACATCACTTCATTGAAAGATCCAATCAGATCGTGCCTCTTCGCCCTGTCTTCATAAAACCTATCCCAGCCCCCAGCTCAGGGAGATAGATCTGAGCATTTTTTCCTGTCTCCTTGCCAGTCGATTCCCAATAAAGGCTTTCTTTTCCCAAAATTGAAAGCCATGAGATTGGCCTCGATGCTCATTAGGTAGCAAGCCCATTGATTTCTTAGTAACGATGGAAACTACTGGAAAATATTAATTTCAACTCAATAAGAGGACTTTCTCTTCAGTGATTTCATCTCTACAAAGGTGTGCACCTCTGAGTGACAGTAAGGTCCTCATCACTAGAAGTATTCAGTTATGGACTGGACAACCATTTGGTTAGGATTTTGTAGAAGTAACTGAAGCACTGGCCAGGTGTTGGTTTCTGGGACTTTGAGAGTCCCTCCGGGCTCTTTAAATCTTTGATTTTCTACTTATATTCTCCATGAGTGCATGTGGTTACTCACACAGAGGAAGGAGACTTTGCCTCCGAATGAAGCCTCTCTCGAGTCTCACCCATATCTGATTTAGATGATAGTTAGAAGAGACTCCAGACTCTAGATCTTTGTGTTGATACTAGAATGAGTTAAGACTTTGGGGGCAATTAGAATGGAATCAATGTATTTTGAAATCTAATCCCTAATGTGATAGTATTAAGAGGTAAAGCCTTTGGGAGATAATTACTTACTGACTCACCCAGAGCAACTTCCAGTTCTGCAGGCTTTACTCATGGTAAGTGCCCTATACAGGTGTACCATTTTAATCTTTTTTTTTTTATTTTTTAGTTGGAGTCTCACTCTGTCACCCAGGCTGGAGTGCAGTCGCACGCTCATGGCCACCCCAGTGTCGACCCGCTGGACTCCGACGATCCTTCTGCCTCAGCCTTCCAAGTAGCCGGAATAACAGGCATGCACTAGCATGCCCGGCTAATTTTTTATTTATTGTAGAGATGAGCTCTCTCCAAGTTGCCCGGGCTGATCTTAAGCCCATTTTAATCTTTTATACTATAGTTCTACCGTACCTTTCCTATGTTTAGATATGTTTATTCATGTTTATGTTTATTCACAAGTACTTATCATTGTATTACAACTGCCTACAGCATTCAGTACAATAATTTGTTGTGCATGTTTGTAGCCTGGAAGCAACAGGCTATCCCATATAGCCTAGGTATGTAGTAAGATACTCTTTAGATTTGTTTAAGCGCACTCTTTGACATTCACACAATAAGAAAATTGCTTAGTGACGCACTTCTCAGAACATATTCCTGTCATTACGTGACACGTGACTGTATTCGATTTGCTGAATACTTTCAAATCATTTCAGAAGACTAGGAATCATTAACCCTCATCACGCTGCCTTCCATTAGAAATCTGGAAAGTTGTTTTGGCAAAGGTGTACCGGCCACTCAACCAGGCCCAAGGGCCTGAGGAGCCTATGACAGAAGTCGCCTACTGCAGGCAAAATTACAGCAGGGGACTCTTTCTAAAGTTATGATGAGAAACCAAGGAAACCAGCATTCTGACACTCAGCCCAGGCCCCTGTTCTAAAGGAAAGAGAGACGAGAATATTCACTTGAATTCATAAAATTGAACCACATTGCCCATCTTAGGATAGAAAAAGAATCCTGAATGTCTCAGGACATCAAACCTCCATGATTGCTATGACTCTTAAGTGATGCCTCCCCCTAGGAACAAAGATAAGAGGAAACAGAAACGGATCATAAACAGGAACACCGTTCTCCTGGCTTTCCTTTAGAAATAGCCCGATGCCTTTCAATTAACTTGTGGAATCCATTCATTTAGTACAAAATAGAATAGGCTTTCTCTCAAGAGTGTGCTTGGTTTTTGCAGTACAGGGACAGGACAGAGACCAAATCGTCCATTAATGTTTTCACATTTTGTTCCGTGGCAATGATGAGACAATCAGATTCAGAGGGCTGTTGGGAATCAAATTAGAAAAACATCAAATAATTCTAGGGCATTTTATTCCATCTAATTTCCATTTGTACCTGAAAGGAACTGTAACATCATATCAGCCAGGGAGAATGAAACTGTCAGAGGAAGTTTCCAAAATCAAGGAGAGAAGTGAGTGGGCTTCCCGAGTCCAAGAGCAGCTACAGGGTTGCAGGATCCCATTACTACCTTGGTGGCTGTGGAAAGGCCCTCTAGGGCTGTGGGCTTGTCCCAACCTAGTCCATAAAGACCTCATGACAGATGGAGCAGTGAGCTGGCTAGCCACTGGGAGGCTAGAATGGAGTGTTCAACCTAGTGCATAAAGACCTCATGACAGATGGAGCAATGAGCTGGCTGGCCACTGGGAGGCTGGAACGGAGTGTTCCACTAGTACCTCTGTTTCTCAGCTTCCTTGGGAGCAGCCTTGGGGAGCCCTGAAGCTCACAGTCTTTCTTTCTCCCAAGAAAAAAAGGGAACCTTTCCCCCAAGTCCTCCCCAGCATGTTGGTTCAGTACAAATCTAGCCTCAAGAATTCTGCCTTGCAAAACAGGGCATAGGCAGGTCCTATGATAGTTCATCCCTGCCTGCTAGAATGGAGCCCCTCCCCCTCTGCCAACCTCCTGGCACCCACCTTCTTTTGAGTTCTCTTTCCAACCCTCTCCTCCCACTCCAGCTGCTGGTGACAGTCTGGCTGAGAATGAGTGACCCTCAGACCACAATGTTGAGACTCTGCTCCAAGGCTCCTGTCTCAAACTGTGCCTACCCTGTCTCGTGGGGCCTCCTCAGATGCTGGGGAGAGGCCCGACTCTGGCATTACTTCACCCACTGGCTCCTTGGGGCGAGCTTTGAGTAGTTTCTGGCTTTCCTCCCTACCTGCAGGCACACATTACCGAGCCCCTCCTGCTGTGCCTCAAAGCCAAGCTCACCAGAATAAGACCATCCACACGGCACAGGTGTGTGTTATCGCCCTCATCTGCCCTGGTTTTGTCCCAAGTCGGGTACAAGCCTGGAAAGTTATAAAGCCATTGACTTCCAAAGCCCAGGTTCGAATCTTCTTTTGTTAAAAAAAAAAAAATCTAGTTCTATCATCTCTTTGGTGAAACTAAATCGACAACCAAAACCAAGGCTTCCATGCAAGAAAGGAAGGATGAGGGTTGCCAGCACATTGAACCACATTGCCCGTCTCAGGATAGGAAAAGAACCCTGAATCATCTCAGGACAACAAACCTCCATGATTGCTACGACTCTTAAGTGACTCCTCCCCTTAGGCAAAAAGACAAGAGGAAACAGTTAGAAACTGATCATAAACAGGATCACAGTTCTCTTGACTTTTCTTTAGAAAAAGCCCGACGCCTTTCAATTAACTTGTGGAATCCATTTATTTAGGACAAAATAGAATAGGCGGTCTCTCAAGGGTGTGCTTTGGTGTGTTTGTGGTACAAGGAAAAGACAGAGACCTGACAGAGATGCAGGCTGTTTGCAGTGGTCTCAATTCAGCAACCTCAAAGTACATGGGATTCGTCAGATTGTTGGGGCTGATGGTTCAAAGATGTGGGTGGTCCTAGTGACATGTGGGGCAGACCTCCCCCCATCAAGTACCACATCCATCAAAATGCCAACTCAGAGGTCACCACCAACCACTGATGGAGCCGCCACTCTGTGTGCAGTGGGGGCTCCGTTGGATTTGGGGGAGCTCTTCTAGAGCTCCCCCATAGATGCAGTCCCTTCACAGTCAAACTTGCTCCAGGAGACCTTCCCTCCTTTGCCTCTAGCGGCAGGCACCGTGATGGTTGCCATCTTACATTTCCTCCTGTGACAGCAGATCCTCTGCACACCTCCTTCGTTTTAGAACATTTCGCCTTCATCTGTACCATAGCCAATAAAGTTAAGGAATATAAGATGAGGTTCCCGGGGCCGAAGGAGGAAGTAAAAATTCTTTTCCCTTGGAAGATAATGCAGCTCTTGTCCCAGAAGGTGAGATTCTATGGCGACAGGAGGAGGAGACGCTAAACCTGGGAGATGGTGACCTATTGCAATGGCAAAATGGGGTTTTGGAGGTTGGATGGGTCTTCTTCAAAATGTAGCCCTTTTCGTTATCTGGCAGGTGTTCATGCCTCAGTAAGCTCATAAGAAAACTTCCTTGGAGTCTTGGGGACATAAGACTGTTCTCTGCACGACCTTACAATGGTATCGGTCAGCCATGCCAGAGGACACTGCAGCAACAAACAACTCCAGAGCCTCAGGAGCGTGGAATCACAAAGTTTAATTTCCTGCCCACGTTACATGTTTGCTTGACCGTGGCTCTGGCCCAAGTGACTTCCTCATTCTAGGGAGTCAAGCTGAAGAAGCAGTCTCCATCTGGGGCGACCCATTTTCTTGGCAAAGCAGGGGAAAGTAAGAGACCTGGCAGAAACGTTCACTGGCTCTTAAAACTTTTGCTGGGACATGATATCTGTTCCCATGCCATTGGCCACAGTAAGTCAAAAAGCCAGGTGGTATAAGAGGGAAGTGTACCTCTCTCCTGAGGGAGGTATTGAGGAGAGCGGCAGAAGTGATTCACCCAGAGAGGGACAGTTTATATTTGGGACAAATATTATCTACTGCAGGTCCTGGGGAGCTGTAGTCACTTGAAAAGGGGCCCTGGTCTGCTGACACCACATGGCAGACAAAAATATCAAAGATACTAAAATATTTTGGATCCACTGGAAGAAAGCTGTGATATAGATATTATGACTCATTCAAAAATGTTCTCGTGGCAGATTGGTATACCTTCAAAGGATAAATCAGTCCTGCTCGAACTCAGAAAACCATGTGGGGCCTCTCAAAACCAAACAAGGTGCCAAGCCATTTTGAAAGAGGCCATTAGTGAGCGACGTGGCAAGTTACCTCTGACTTATTAAAAAAAGAAAATGATGTTATAAATGAGTCCATTACAAAGTATTCAAGAGATATTAGTTGTCTGAGAACTGTTTGAATAGGAATGAAGGGAAGATAATTAGGGCAGTTAGAAATCTGTTATTTTGTGAGCTTGCCAAAAGAAATAATTCCTACGTTGGTTCTTCAGGGGATAGTCATGACGCCTTTGCACGGAGCCTGCACAAAACTGGGCACTGGGAGAAAGATGGCAATGAGGACCTGGCTCAGGGGATTGCGTCTGGTCAGGGAGGGGAGGTAAGCATTGAAACCAATAAACTGCACTATCGTACGCTATGACAATACTAGAAATATGTATAAAGCACGCAGGTTGCCAAGAAAGGCGGCCAGTGGAGGCAGGGAGGGCTTCTTAGGGACTGTGATATCTTGGCTACGTAGTAAAAGGACAGAGCGAGCAAAGGGGGAAAGCTGGAAGGGCATTGAAGGTGAAGGGAACAGCAAGTGCAAAGACAGGGAGATACAACTGCACAGTGAACTTGAGGCAGGGCAGTCACTGGCCCGTGAGAACATGCAGTGTTTGGCTTTCTGCTCCTGAGTTAGTTCATTTAGGAAAATGTGCTCCAATTCCATCCAAGTTGCTACAAAAGACATCATTTCATTCTTTTTGATGGCTGAATAGCATTCCATGGTGTATGTCTACCACATTTTCATTATCCACTGACCATTTGATGCTCAGCTAGGTTGATTCCACATCTTTGCAGTTGTAAGTCGTGCTGCAATTAACATGCAGGTCCAGGTGTCTTTTTTTTTTTTGAGTTGGAGTCTCACTCTGTCGCCCAGACTGGAGTGCAGTGGTCGCTCCCGGCCACCGCAGCCTCGACCTTCGGCGATCCTTCCACCTCAGCCTTCCGAGTAGCTGGAACTACAGGCGCGCGCTACCACGCCCGGCCGATTTTTTGATTTATTGTAGAGATGAGGTCTCGTTTGCCCAGGTGGGTCTCGAACCCACGGGCTCAGGCAATCCACTCACCTCAGCCTCCCAAGGCACGGAATTACAGGCTGAGCCACCGAGCCCGGCTCAGGTGTCTTTTTTTATATGACGACCTCTGTTCCTTTGGGTAGATACTTCGTAGTGGGATTAGTAGATCAAATGGTAAATATGCTTTTAGTTCATTGAGAAATCTCCATACTGATTTCCATAGAGGTTGTACTAATTTACACTCCCACTAACAGTGTATAAGCATTCCTTTTTCTCTGTATCTGCACCAGTATTTGCCTTTTTTTAATTTTTAAAAATGGCCGTTCTGACTGATGTAAGGTGATATCTCATTGTGGTTTTGATTTGCATTTCCCTGGCAGGGAGTGATGTTGAGCATCTTTTCATGTTTGTTGGCCATTTGCATATCTTCTTTTAAAAGATATCTGTTCATGTTGTTTGTCCACTTTTTAATGGGGTTGTTTTTTTTTTCTTGCTGATTTGTTTGAGTTCTTTGTAGATTCTGGATATTAGTCCTTTGTCAGATGATTAACTTGTGAGTATCTTCTCCCTTTCTGTAGGTTGCCTATTTGCTCTGTTGATTATTTCTTCTGCTGTGCAGAAGTGTTTTAGTTTAATTAAGTCCCACTTACTTATTTTTGTTTTTGTTGTATTTGCTTTTGGGGTTTTAGTCATAATTCTTTGCCAAGGCCGATGTCCAGAAGAATTTTCCCTAGGTTTTCTTCTAGGATTTGTATGGCTTTAGGTCTGACATTTAAGTATTCAATCTATCTTGAGTTAATTTTTGTATATGGGGAGAGATAGGGATCAAGTTTCATTTTTCTACACATAGCTAGCTAGTTTTCCTGAAACCATTTGTTGAGTAGGGTGTCCTTTCCCCAGGGTATGTTTTTTTCTGCTTTGTCAAGATCAGTTAGTTATAGGTATTTGGTTTTATTTCTGGATTCTCTATTCCGTTCCATTGGTCCATGTGTCTGCTCTTGTACCAGTACCATGCTGTTTTGGCTACTACAGTCTTGTAGTATAATCTGAATTCAGATAATGTGATGCCTAACTTTATTCTTTTTGCTTAGGATTTGGTTATTCTGGCTCTTTTTTGGTTCCATATGAATTTTAGGAATTTTTTTTCTAATCCTGTGAAAAATGACATTGGTTGTTTAATAGAGAGTACACTGAATCTTTAGATAACTTTGGGCAATATGGTCATTTTAACAATGTTATTTCTTCTACTCCGTGAGCTTGGGATGTTTCTCCATTTGCTTGTGTCCTCTACAATTTCTTTCATCAGAGTTTTGTAGTTCTTCTTACAGATCTTTCACCTCCTTGGTTAAGTATATTTCTAGGTATTTTAGCTTTTTGGCTGCTATTGCAAATGAAATTGAGTTCTTGATCTGATTCTCAGCTTGGACACTATTGGAATATAGCAGTACTACTATTTGTGTGTGTTGATACTGTATATTGAAATTTTACTGAATTCATTTATCAGGTTTAACAGTCTTTTGGAGGAGTCTTTAGGATTCTCTATGTATAAGATCATATTGTTGGCATACAGAGATAAGTTGATCCCTTCTTTTCCAATTTGAATACCTTTTATTTCTTTCTCTTGCCTGATTGCTCTGGCTAGAACTTTCAGTACTAAATCGAGTAGGAGTGGTGAAGGTGGGCATCCTTGTCTTGTTCCGGTTCTTGGGGAGAATGCATGCAACTTTTCTTCATTTAGGATGACACTGGCTGTGGGTTTGTCATATACGGCTTTTATTATTTTGAGAAATGTTTCTTCTACGTCCATTTTGCTGAGAACTTTTATCATGAAGGGATGCTGGATTTTATCAAGTGTTTTTTCTGCATTTCTCAAAATTTATCATATGATTTTTCTCTTTAATTCTGTTTGTGAAGTAAGTGGGTCACGTTTATTGACTCGCATATGTTGAAACACCTTTGCATCCCTGGGCTAAAACCCACTTGACCATGGTGGATTTTTTAAAATATGCTATTGAATTCAGTTGGCTAATATTTTTGCATCTATGTTCATAAGGGATATTGATCTGTAGTTTTCTTTTTTTGTTGTGTCTTTTCCTGACTTTGATAGCAGAGTGATACTGCCTCTGTAGAATAGGTTAGGGAGAATTTCTTTCTCTTTAATCTTGTGGAATATCCTCAGTAAAATCTATACCATTCTTCTTTGAAAGTCTGGTAGAATTTGGCTGTGAGTCCATCAGGTCCTGGACTTTTTTGTGGGGGAGGGGAACTTTTAATTACTATTTCAGTCTCACTGCTCATTATTGGTCTGTTCAGGGTTTCTGTTTCTTCCTAATTCAAGGTTGAAGGGTTGTATGTTTCCAAGAATTTATCCATTTCCTCTAGATTGTCTAGTTTGTTTGCATAGAGGTGTTCATAATTGTCTCAGATGATCTTTTGAATTTCCATTGTATCCACTGTAATGTCTCCATTTTCATTTCTGGTTGAGCTCATTTGAATCTTCTCTTCTATTTCTTAATTAATCTAGCTAGTGGTCTGTCAATTTTGTTTATCTTTTCAAAGAACCAACTTTTTGTTTCATTGATCCTTTGTATTTTTTTCTTATTTCATTTGGTTCTGCTCAGATTTTCATCATTTCTTTTCTTCTGCTAGCTTTAGGGTTTTTGTGGTTGTTGTTGTTTTGTTCACGTTTTCCTAGTTCCTTGAAGAGTGATGTTAGGTGGTCAGTATGTGATCTTTCAGTTTTATTAATGTAGGCCTTAAGTGTTGTAATTTTTCCTCTAAGCATAGCTTTGGTTGTGTACCAGCGGTTTTGATAACTTGTTTCATTGTTGTCATTCGTTTCAAGGAATTTTTAAGTTTCCATCTTGATTTCGTTGTTGATCCAAGGATCATTCTGGAATAGATTGTTTAACTTCCATGTTTTTGTTTGGTTTCATGAGTTCTTCTTGGAGTAACTTTCTAGTTATATTCCAATGTGGTCTGTGAAGGTGCTTGATATGACTTCAGTTTTTTTTTTTTAATGTATTGTGACTTGATTTGTGATCTATCATATATGGTCTGTATTGGAGAATGTTCCATGTGCTGATGAGAAAAATGTGCATTCTATAGTTTCGAGGTGGAATGTTCTATAGATGTATGTTAGTTCATTTGCTCTAGGGTCTAGTTTAACTCCAGTGTTTCTTTGTTGACTTTCTGCCCTGGTGATCTGTCTATTGTCAATTGAGTGTTGAAGTCTCCCACTATTATTGTATTATTGTCTATCTCTCTTTTTTTTAAGTCTAGTAGAATTTGTTTTATAAAGCTGGGGCCTCTGGTGTTAGGTGCATATATATTTAAAATTGTTATGTCTTCTTATTGGATTGATCCCTTTATCACTATATAATGACCATGTTTGTCTTTTTTACTGTTGTTAATTTAAAGTCTGTTTTATCTGATATAAGAATGACTACTCCTACTCATTTTTAGTTTCCATTTCCAAGGAATATTTTTCCTCCTCCTTTCCTTTGAGTCTATAGGAGTCTTTCTGTGTTATGTGAATTTCTTGAAGGCAGCAGATATTTGGGCTGTATTTTTTTAATCCATTCAGCCAGTCTATATCTTTTTAGTGGGACATTAAGACCATTTATATTGAGTTTAAGTATGATATGAAAGGTACTTCTTCATTCATCATAATGGTTGTTATCTGGTTGCTTTATTTATTTTTTCTTCTGTTGTGTTTTGGTTCCATAAAGCATATGAGCTTTGTGATTTTCAGCTGGTGTATTCTGACCTTTTGTTTCAATACTTAGAACTCCTTTGAGAATACCTTGTAGAACTGGTCTACTGGTGACAAATTCAGTGTTTGCATGTCTGAGAAAGACTTCATTTCTCCTTTATTTATGAAACTTAGTTTTGCAGGATACAACATCCTTGGCTGACAGTTATCCCGTTTGAGGAGATTGAAAATGGAGCCTCAATTCATTCTGGCTTGTAGGGTTTCTTTTGAGAAGTCTGCTGCTCGTCTTATAGGTTGGCTTTTGTAAGGTTACTTATAGATTATGCTTTTGTCTTTCTGCTGTTAAAATTATTTCCTTTACATTAACTTTGCATAAGTGGATTATTATATTCCTTGAGGATGACCCTTTTGCATTAAATCTTCTGGGGGCTCTTAGGACTTCTTGTATCTGGTTGGTTAGATCTCTGGGAAGTTTTCATCCGTTATTCCCTTAAATAAGTTTTCCAAACCTGTTGCTTTCTCTTCTTCCCCAGGAAGACCTCTGACTCTTAGATTTGGATATTCACATAATCCCACATTTCTTTGAGACTTTGTTCTATTCTCTATTCCTTTTTTCTTTACTATTGTCTAATTGGATCAATTTGAAAGCCTTGTCTTCCAGTTCTTGCTTGTTCTAGTTTACTGTCAAAACTTTCTACTGCATTGTGTGCCTCCCTAAATGATTCTTTCAATTCCAGAATTTCATCTTGTCTTTTTTTTTTTTTTTAAGGTGTCTGTCTCTTTGGAGAATTTTTTATTCATGCACTGAATATTTTTTAAAATTTATTTAAGTTCATTTTCAACTTTCTTCTGAAGCTCATTGAGCAATTTTATAATCCACCTTTTGAATGCTATATCTGGAATTTCAAAGATTTCATTTTGGCTAGGGTCCATTACTGGAAAGTTAGGGTGATTTGGGGGGGGACATTGGAACTCTGATTTTTCATATTGCCAGAATTATTTTTCTGTTTTCTTCTTATTTGGGCAATTACTTCTTACTTGAGTTTGGCAGGGGACTGATGTAGGCACTGCAGGGCTTTCTTGGTTATATATAGCCTTGGTGTGGTGAGTTTCTCAATCGTCAGCCATGGCAGTCCTGTGCTGGGTACCTGCACTGGCTTGTGGCATCCTGAGTGGCCAGAGTGGCTTGGAAAGTGGTGTTAACTGGGGTCTGGGATCAGGCCTTCCCCAAAGCTGAGGTATGATATCAGATGTGGTGACTGTGCTATTGACTTCTGGCCAGATGGCACTTATGGGAGAGAGCCAGCTGTGATATGGTCGTTGACTTTCTCTTTGGCATGTGTTGCTTCAGGCAAGTGCCCAGCCAACATAGACAGAGGGTGGGGCTCCGAAGATTACCCAAGTTATCTTTTTTGAGCCTTTGAGGGGAGTCTGGGGAGGAGGAGCTCCAGCACCCCACCTGTGTGCAGTCTTGGCTACCCCAGTAGAGATAAAAAGGGAGTCCCCAGCCACTGGGGTGATGCTATTATACAGGATGGGCACAGAAGAGTTTACATGGAGAGCGAGAGGTTGCTATGCCAATGAGTCCAACCCAGTTCCCTGTCTTAGCCTCAGGCACTCTTTGTTCCCAATGTCAATAAGCAGCCAGCCTGAGGGCCTTAGGTGTTCTCACAGCAGCCTGCCTTGGCAAGGGAACTGCCTGCTGCTACAGAGTTTGCCCTTGGGGCCCATCCTCTCCCAGGCTGGCTAGAAAGCAGCCATCAGCCAGGGCTGAGTTCCTGGTATAGGGCAGCTGGAGCTGCTTAGGGCTTTCTTTTTTTCCTGCGCCACTCCACATGGCTTTGGGCAGAGCACGGCTGTGGGTAAGGCAGTTTCCCATGAGGGACTGGAGTCCCACAAGGCTCAGGAGCCCTCCAAGTCCACAGCAGGAGCAGAACTCCTGAATTGCCCTCATTCAACTCCCCTGCAGTCTCTGGATGCTGCCAGCACTCTGTGCCATGATCTAGAAGAGAATCTGGCTAGTTCCAGCCTAGGTCAACTGATTTTTCTCTTCTTTGCACTCTGTGGTTATTATGACTTCTTTGATGAGTCATGAGGCGTGCTGCTGGTCCCGTGCTCCTCCAGATGCTGAGGAAACTCCATCTTCATTTACTCTGTAGGAGAAACACCCTCTAGCTGCCTCACTTAATCCCACTGGTATGCAGTTTTAAAAATCAGTTAGTAATGTTACTGATGGCTCTCCTGAGTGCGTGCCTGTGAAGGTTTATGTGGAAAGGCAGTTTGACAGGACGGCCTCTGTGCTCTTGCATAAATGTCCATAGTGTGAACCTCCTCATATGTAGCTCCCTTGTTCATTTCACAACCTCAACACCTGAACATGCAGGGCCTTGTTGGCAGGCCTCTAAGAATTTGATATTGCTAGAACATAAAATATAGCCAGAGGCGGCTAGTGTTCTGTGTGTTAGAGGGTGTGAGGCAGGGAAAAGAAAGACTAGTGGGAAATGTGGTTAGACAAGAGGGTAGAGCCAGATTGCGAAGGAACTTGCCAACAGTGGGCAATGGAGAACCAAGAAAAAGAGGTGCCAGGAACCGTGTTCAGAAGCTCACCCTGGCTGCAGGGAGTGTGTGGGAGGCTGAATACAGTCCCCCAAAATGTCCATGTCCTAATCCTGGAAACTTGTTATCTTATATGGCAAAGGGGGCTTTCCAATATGAGTAAATCAGGGGTCCTGAGATGGAGGAGCTTACCTGGGTGGGCCCAAAGCAATCCCAAGTGCCCTTACAAGAGAGAGGGAGATGAGATTAGAGTCGAGAAAGAAGATTCTGTGATGGCAGAAGCAGAGAGGGCTTGGAAGAAGTTCTGCTGCTGACCGTGAAGATGAGGAAGGGACCGTGGGTCAAGGAATGCAGGAAATGCAACTCCAGAGACTGGAAAAGGCAGAGAAATGGATTCTCCCCTTGAGCCTCCAGAAGGAGCATGGTCCTGCTCACTCACACCTTGGTTTGGGTCCAGGGCTGCCATTTTGAATTTCTGACCTTCAGAATTATAAGAGAATACATCTGTGTTGCTTTCAGCTGCTAAGTCTGTGGCCACTGCTGCAGCAGCCCCAGGGAACTCACACAGAGGGCATGTCTTAGAAAAGCTAGAGCTTAGGCCAGGCACGGTGGCTCAAGCCTGTAATCCCAGCACTTTGAGAGGCCAAGCAAGAGGATTGCCTGAGCCCAGAGGTTCAAGACCAGCCTGGGCACTTGGTGAGACCTCATCTCTACAATAAATCGAAAAATAAGCCAGGCACGGTAGCATGCGCCTGTAGTTCCAGCTACATGAAAGGCTGAGGCAGAAGGAACGCCTGAGCCCAGCAGGTTGAGGCTGCGGTGGCTGTGCACGTGCCACTGCACTCCAGCCAGGGTGACAGAGTGAGACCCCGACTCAAAAAAAAACAAAAAAGAAATGCTAGAGCTTGAGTCAGAAGATTCTGGATGGTGTGAGAACCTAGAAAATACTAGAAGCTGTATTTTTATTTACTTTTTTTTTGAGTCAAGGTCTCACTCTGTCATTCAGGCTGGAGTGCAGTGGCATGATCATAGCTACTGCAGCCTCAATCTGCTGGACTCAGACACTCCTTCTTGCCTCAATCTCCCAAGTAGCTGGGACTATAGGCACACACCACCACACCTGGATAACTTTTTAAATTTTTTTGTAGAGATGAAGATCTCGAACTCCTGGGCTCAACTGATCCTCTTGCCTTGGCCTCCCAAAGTGCTGGGATTGCAAGTGTGAGCCACCATGTCCAGCCTTGTATTTTTACTTTCTTTTTAATGTGTCCTTTTAAA
>CAUYQG010104083.1:0-20724 GCA_963574415.1 Tarsius wallacei | reverse complement strand
GAGGTCTCACTATATTGCCCAGGCTGGTCTTGAAGTCCTAAGCTCAAGCAATCCTCTGGCCTTGGCCTCCCATAGTGCTGGGATTATAGGCATGAGTCACTGTGCCCCACTAAGATTTTACTTAAAATTAAAAAAATAAAAAAAATTAAGTTTATCATTTGAAAACAGAGGTTTGGACAACAAGTAGAGTTAAAAAAAAGTCTTACATAAGAGACTAATGCAGATACTATTCTCAGAAACATAATTAGGAAAAAAAGTAACTGGTGACTGCCTGCTTTACACAATTCCTATAAATGACTTGAAGCTTACTTTGGCTTTTTCAATATTCACTTTACTCTTGCAGATGAAGTAATCAGAAAATATTAATTCCGGAAAAGATGGAAGAAGAAGGAAATTTCCCTTTTGCTACTATTGGAAACCAATCTAGAAAAGTTGTCAAAAACTAAGAAAGGAATTTCCATACTATTCAGACAAGAAGTACCAAAGGACACATGATTGAATAGCTAGTAGGGGTCAATACCAAGTACAATTAAGGCACTACTCTGCTGTGATCTGATATTCTAAACCAAAAGAAACTAGAGACCTACTGGCTGTAACCCCTTTCTCAGAGTCTCAAAAGAAACAGCTTAAGGACCATGAAATATTTTTGATTTCTATAATATACATTGGAATACACTAGTCTGCATATTCAATAATTTTTATATTCCATAAATTCGGATACACTATTACATAAGTTTATTCTTATGACTCATAAAATTCTTCTTTTTCAATAAATTATCATACTTTTTGAATTATTATAAAATGGGATATAGACAAGTCATCTCTTGCTATGGTGATACAATTATTCTGAGCCATAAAAAGTTATTTCTCTCTTTAGCAGGTGACAAAGACTCTCTCCTTTAACTTAATCTAATTTTAATCAGGGCCCCCTGAGCCCTCTGCTTACCTAGGCCTGTTCTTTGGCTTCCCCCCTGTCCTTGTAGAATCCAGTTTGAGCAAGAATCCTGCTAAATGAGTTTATGACAATCCTCCACCCTTTGTATCTGACCCCCTTGATATCTGATCACCTCAGCCTGCCTTCAATAAGCATTCTGTTGAGTTGGCCTAGCAAGAATCACCTTTATCCCTGATGTTTCCAGTTACTAATTTTCTATCTACTGATCCCCACCTTGCTCCTTGGCTATAAAACCCCACTTGTCCTTGTTGGGCTTAGAGCCCAATGTCCGTGCTCCACCCCCCCGCCCCTGCCCCACTGCAAGACACTATTGCCATGGTTTTCCTTGAAGAACATCTTCCTTACTGTCTTCAACAAGTGTCATTAGTGTCATGGATAATTTTTTCTTTAACACAGGCAAGTCATTACTCTCAGTCCTATTTCTATTTCTTTAAGAAAATGGAAGTAGTCATATTTACAAATCTACTGACTGAATCCTGGTACTACAGCTTTATAGGCAAGAAGCCAGATGTTATTTTAGAAAATTAAAAAGTGAAATAACCATAAAATACTGTGATCAATAAATGGCATCTCTTACTCGCTTAGGCAAGAGCAAGAACTACAGGCAAGAAACCAGATGGCATTTTAGAAAATTAAAAAGCGAATTAACCATTAAATTCTGTGATCAATTCATGTCATCTCTTACTTGCTTAGGGAAGAATAAGAACAGAGAGTGAAGGAGCGGAGGGAAGTCTCCTGCTCTCCTTTGTTTTACAAACTAAATTAACAAAATCAAATAATCTTGTGTTTTAAGGATAAGACTTGCCACATTCAAAATTATAAATACTGAATGAAAAATGTGTTCCATTTGGTTGTGAAGATGACAAACACTCCTGAAAACCCAAAAGTAGGTCTGCTCCATCCCCCAAGGCCCTTGTGGAATGTATGCAACCCCTGCTCTGAGAATAGCTAGGAGACCAAATTCCCAGAGATTCCTGGTTGTAACTATGGAGCTCAAACCAGAAAGAGATTTTTACCAAGTATGTCATTTTGATTTTTTGAACTCTAGAGAGCTTCTCATACTCTTTTATGGAACAATTCCTAATAGGTGGCACTGATACAGCAAAAACACAAACTTTCTGGAGGAGTCATAGTTGTCACACAGGAATGTTAACACCAGGAATGTGTCATAGTTGTCACACAGGAATGTTAAAATGAATGACTCCTCCTAATATTCACTACCATTTGTTAAAGACTCTGCAGGTTCGAAGTCAAGTACTCTGTAGCAGGGGTCCCCAAACCCCAGGTAGTGGACCCATACTGCCATAGTCTGTTAGGAACCTGACCACACTGCAGAAGGTGAGTGGCAGGAGGGGAGCGGTGGGCAAGCAGAGCTCCATCTACTGTCAGGTCAGTGTAGACATTAGATTCTCATAGAAGCGTGACCCCTATTGTGACCTGTGCATGTGAGGTATCTAGTTTCTGTGCTCCTTGTGAGAATCTAACGCCTGATGATCCCCACTCCCTGCACCTTCCCGCTGTGGAAAAATTGTCTTCCACGAAACCAGCACCTGATGTCAAAAAGGCTGGGGACTGCTGCTCTGTGGCATCTTATGTAAATACTTAGGTGGGAGATACATGAAGTGTGCTCATAAAAGCAGGCTGCTGAGGGTTCAATGTCCCACAGACGTATCAGGGCAGGGGGCTGTTTTCAGATGAGATGTCTAACCAAATTCCCAATGATTTGTGATCAATCATAGAACTAGCATGTATTCTGCTCCAAATGTTTATATAACACAGTTTCTATCTTTAAGCAGTTTACAATCAAGTAGGTAGGGAAAATACATATGGAAAGAAAATGATAACAATTTCACAGATAGAGAAAAAGTACAGGAAAATATAACAGTATGCCCTATATCTAACAAGAAATTAACAAACACTAAACTTGTTATTAGAATCCTATTTGTAGTTCTGTTGTAAATGATAATTATTCTATCTCCCAGTGAAAGTCATTCAAGATTAAAAATAGTAAGGATGAGATGGCATTTTGCAAGATTGATCTGTGAAGTCCAAATATGTCATATGGTACAGTGATAGGAGTAATGATTATAATCAATTAACGAAACTTCTCTCTAAACAAATAAATTAAGAGCTGTCTTTAACCTAAGTGCACACATACAAAAGTGCTCAGGGATGAGGAGAAAGAAGAGATTAATTCCTTCTGGAGCAAATGGGAATGAAGTAAGAAGAGGTTGACTGAGGGGGCTGGTGTTTTTATTTTGTTTTCAAACAAAAGTTTTGGCTTGAATTACTGATCAAGTACCAACATCAGTAACAACTTGCTGTTCTTACTTTCTCAAACTTGTACTATCTTGACATAGGTTGCAGGTTCATTTTGCCATAAGCTATTGTGGAGCATATAACAGGAGTGGGAATTACAAACCATACTCAAGTTGTGCATTTAACAAATAATAAAGGAGGAAGGAGCTTGGGAAGCTGCCTCCTGCTCTTTTTTTTTTTTTCTGAGTTGAAGTCTCACTCCGTCGCCCAGGCTGGAGTGCAGTGGCATGCTCATGGGCTGCTGCAGTGTCCCCCTGCTGGGCTCAGGCGATCCTTCCACCTCAGCCTTCCAAGTAGCCGGAATTACATCTGGCTAATTTTTTTATTGTAGGATGCGGTCTCACCAAGTTGCCCAGGCTGTTCTTGAAACCACGGGCTCAGGCAATCCCCTTACTTCGGCCTCCCAAAGTGTTGGGATTACAGACCTGAGCCACCATGCCCAGTCTGCCTCCTGCTCTTAAGGATATGTGTATTACCTCCAAATAACTACATTTTATTCTCTACAGGGGGAATTTTAACCAAAGAAATGAATCAGGCTGAGATATAATGCCAGGCATTGCATTTAAACCTTTGCCAAAACTTGTACAGAGCTAGAGAACCGGTAGCCTGACTTACTGGTGAACTTCTTTTGGGGTCCGACAACCACTTGCAGGTCCTTAATTCAGTGTGGCAAAGAGTGTGGGGCCATGCTGTAGACATACTTCCTTTCCTAACCCAGACATCACTACCTGTTTGAGGAAGCAGTGGTCACTGCCTCATTGTAGCAGAGGCTGTAAGAGATCAGAGGACGTGTGAGACCCTAACATGCTTGATGACCCTGCAATGTAACTCAGTAAGAAGAAAAGCCCATGTTTTGCAAATCTAGGGAGAAAAAAATCAAATGTATGGTAATTATGCTAAGAGGGGAATTACAGAAATACCCATGTGTAGTTCATCTAGGGAACAAACTGCATACCTTGTATGCACAGCCTTGAACAAATTAAAAAAGAACACTGTGCATTCCATCCATCCACATGATGGACTCAAGAAATGTTAGAGCTGTGTAGGGCTTTGAAGTGACACAGTCCCTTGTTTTAGACATTAGGAATCTGAGGTCCAGAAATACCTGGGCTGATTTTAAATTGTTACTTATTCTCATTATTCCTATTTCTTGGAGACAGTCCAAAGGAAGTACTCCCCTATGATATAGTAATTGATGAGACAATTATTTTAAAAGTGCAAATTACCTAACAATTATCATAATTAGCTAGGTTTTATCTGATAACAACTACTTACATATTTTTCTGGATTTTGGTCTAGTTAGGCTCTAAACTGAAGAATCATGGAATGTGGATCAGAAGACCAGTGTCGGTTTTACCTCTGATACTGCTATGCCACATCATTCTGGGGAAAATTACTTAGCCTCTTTGATCTATTTTCTAATCTATTTTCACCAACCAAATATTTACTGAGTGCCTACTATGTGCCAAGACTGCTGCTGGAGTTAAAACATGAACAAAACAGACAAAAGACCTACCCTCACAGCACTTATATTCTAGTGAGGAGAAGAGGGCAGACAGCAAACAAGAGAAGTATATAGTATATTTGAAAAGGATAAAGACTAAGAATAAAACTTAAGCATGGAAGGTGGATAGCTGGGCTCGGTGGCTCAGCCTGTAATCCCAGTGCTTTGGGAGGCTGAGGTGAGTGGATTGCCTGAGTCCGTGGGTTCGAGACCCGCCTGGGCAACTTTGCAAGACCTCATCTCTACAATAAATCAAAAATTAGATGGGTATGGTAGCGCACGCCTATAGTTCCAGCTACTTGGAAGGCTGAGGAAGAAGGATCGCCTGAGCCCAGCAGGTCGAGGATGCAGTGGCCATAAGTGTGCCACTACACTCCAGTCTGAGTGACAGAGTGAGACTCCAACTCAAAAAAAAAAAGAAATGTTAGGGATGAGGCTGGAATTTTGAAAAGAGTAGTCTAGGGAAAGCGTGACCAGCAAGATAATATTTTTTGGGGGGGTGAAAAGGTGACTTTTTGGTCAAGACCTGAAAGAACTGAGGGTGCTAGTCAGGTAGGTATCTGGGAGAACCACATTACAGGCACAGGGAACAGCCAGTATAAAGGCCCTGAGACAGGAGCGTGCCCTGAGTATCTGAGAAACAGCAAGGAGACCAATGTGATTGGGGCAGGGAGAATAAAGGGCAGAGTAGGAAGAGACAAGACCAAGGAGGGAACCAGGGGATCAACCTCTGACAGGTCACACAGGTATGGGCCTTTACTCTAGTTAGATGGGATGTAATAGGAGAGTCTGAGCAGTAGTGTCATGAACTGACTTATGTTTTAACAAAATCACTTTGACTATTGTCTTGCTTCTTTATTTCAAAGAGTATGATAACCATTCATATTTCTAGAGTTCATAACATATTTGTGACCGGCAAATTTTTCACTTTTCTAATACTTAGAGTGGGTAAAAATAAAAACAATCAGAGCTGGTTGTTGCAAACTTCTGTTGTTAAACACAAGTGAAATGATCTTTTCTAAACTGACACCTTTTTCACAATGCAGCTAAAAGTTGCAGACATATCCAGTATTTGCCACAGACACCACTCTGACTAGTGTTCCATATTTTGTATTTTTATTTGGATTATAAATCCGAAAAGACAGTCTTCCATGGTGAGGTATCATGAATTCATCCAAGGAAAATTCTTGTTCAGGTCTGTACACAGTGTTGAACTTATTTAAGCTTATTACAGGTTCAATTTTGCATAATCTCCTTGGATTGGACTGCATTTCTGCATTATTGGAAAAAATGTAAAAATCGCAAAATTTGTAGGAATCTATTCTGTGCCATTATTTTTGAAAAGAAAGGTGTCGCAATTGATGGACATGTTGACCAATAATCATGTATTGTGGTTTTCTCCACTTGTCCCATTAAAATATTTAATGCTAGACATTTTTAAAATCTTGGACACTGTAGTATTGCTCCACTTTTTTTTATTTCTTTGGACATTTATATCTGTGGTGCATCTGATCATAATACCTGTTAGTTTCAGTTGTGATAACTTCTATAAAATCATCTCCAATAAATAATCCGACAACTTCACTTTGAGGATCATTTGGAAATACCCTGACACCTGGATTACCAATAAACACTTCTAAGTTTCTTTTTGGATATTTTGTCCACTCAATGTCTGATTCATTCTCATTAGTACTAGATTCACTGCCATAGATTATCTGAGTTATAGTTCTTCATTTACATTGCATAATTATATCACTGTCTCACTATCACTAATAATTTCACTGGATTCACCTTTGACCTTGAAAATCTCATCAGCATATATTTCTTCATTTTCCATAATTATGGTAAATTATTTTTAACGTTGAAGTATGAAAGCCCTGAAATATCAAAATACAAGTATACAACACTAATTGCAACAAAATAATGACCAACTTGCAATTTTTACCAACTACATAAATCAATAACAACATTGTACAGTTGCTATCAGATAATTATCTCTAATTAATTAACTTTCTCTCTCCTTGCCTGACTATTCATTTTCAAGATATGTATGAAAATGTTGCAGCATTCAGAAAAAGAATTTGCAAGGACATAAATTCATGTCAGTGGTAGCAAATAAGTTTAAGGATTAAAAACTATGATGTTTGTGGAGCGCTTTCAAGATGTCAAATGGTATAAAATGTGAGTGACGACTTATTGTAGGCAGTCAGTGTAGTTGTGGAATCACAAATATGGATCTGAATGCTAGCTGGCAAGCTTTGCAAGTTCACTTGTAAAACAGGGATACTAATACCTAACCCAATTGGGCACAGTAGCTCATGCCAGTAATTCCATAACTTAAGGAAGTCGAGGTTGGGAATTGCTTGAGGTCAAGAGTTCAAGGTCAACCTGGGCAACACAGCAAAACCCCATCTCTACAAGAAAAAAAAAAATTAGCTGGGTGTGGTGGCATGCACCTGTAGTCCTAGCTACTTGGCAGGCTAAATCAGGAGGATCACCCGAGCCCAGGAGTTCAAGGCTGCAGTGAGCTGTGCTCATGCCTTTGCATTGCAGACTGGGTAACAGAGCGAGATCCTACCTCGAAAGGAAGGAAGGAGGGAAGGAAGGAAAGGAGGAAGGAAGGAAGGAAGGAAAGAAAGAAGGAAAGAAAAAGAAGAAAAAGAAAACGATGTAACCTACAGGGTGGTTGTAAGAGTTCAACATAATTATGTCAAGTGCTGTACCTATCACAGCATGTAGCATATACCTTTGAATATAGCAAGAACTAAAAGGTATCCCCGTATTCTCGAGCACAGAGAAGAGCCCTGGGAATCAGTAATCCTGGGGACTAGCCCTGACCCTCCAACCCTCCACTGCTTCACAGTCTTACGGAGAGGAATGCAATTGCATTCTCCATAGTTTGTTCATTTTTTCCATCTCTCCAAAGGATGGTGGTTACAATTACAACTATTTTTCTGTGTTGGTGTGAGGGTTAAGGAGTTAGTTCCTTAACACCTCTGTACAAAATGAGATCCTGCAGTGTTTCTACTGTTAATACAAGTGTGACTAAGACTTACATTAAGGAGACAGTGAAAGAATCCAGAGGAAGTTGCTGCATTGGAAACAATGTGGGATTTATCTGTTTATCTTGAACGCATTACCCAGTCTTTTGAGTTCTCTGATTTAGTGCATATAAAAAAAATTAAAGAAAGAGAGAAGGAGAAGAAGGAGGGAGGAGGAGGAGGAGGAAGGGGAGAAGGAGGAAGAGACAACAAACTTGTAACAGCAGATCTCTATCACACAGTAGAAACAATTCCAGAGGGAAAAATTTGGAAAAGATTAACATTTTCTTTAAGACCTTATTTTAGTGCTAAGAAAGAACTAGAAATTTGGCAAGTTTCCTATCTCTTTTATTTCCAAGACAAGTTGTCCTAATCAGCTTCTTGTAACAGTACTTCCCACCACAATCCCTAACATCTCTTCTTTCTGGGCTTCTTCAATGAAAAACTTGGGGCCCTTCCTGAGTAAAAACAACAGAACTGCCACACAGTTTATATGGTTACTATTAGTCTCCACAGGAGCCAGGCTAAAGGCTGAAAATCAGGCTGGTTTATGACTTAGAAAAAGCAGGCCATAAACTTTCTTTAAAAAAATCTGCCTTTCTCGGGATTTTCTAAAAGCAAGACTTTATTTTTTAAAATTAAAGTTTATTACAGAGATAAAAAACAAGACTTTAAAACCAAGAGGGCAAGTCTAAGTCCCAACTTCTTCCACAGATCAGACTTCTTACTCTTACATTACTAGCTCATCTTGTCAAAATATCTCCAAATACACAAAGCTACCCTCAGCTGCAACTGGGCCTCACGAACCACAAACAACTGTAAAGTGCCATCACCACCCATGCTTTTGCACTGACAGGCATTATGTAATCTTAACAGAGCTATGAATATGCTCAATTTAATCTTTATATTTTAAGCAGGGAATAAAATACCCAATTTAATATATAGCACAGCAGATATAACAAATTAGGGTTTGTTAGAGCATAACAAATTAGGGTTTTTCTCAGGTATAAAAGGCAGGGCTGATGTTCTAATGGGAGTCTGTTCCTAAGATCAATATGATTCAGTTGCATAAATATTTACTTAGCAGCTGGCATGTGCTGGGCACTGCACCAGATACTGGAGAAAGAGATGAACAAGACCTGGCCTCTGACGATGCACTTGCTACCAGTTATGTAAACGGATAGAAGCCAGGATACAGCTGAGCATAAGCATGGTGGGGTATATACACGGAGCAATGAGAACTAAGAGGAGGGGTGCCGGCCCAAGCCTGAGGGATGAAGAGGCAACAAAGAAGGCTTTCTGAAGGAGGTGACACTTGAGCCCAACCTTGAAGGACTATTCAGCCAGGTTTGAGGTGGGGAGAATTCTGGAGAGAAATAAGCATCAGCAAATACACCAAGTCATGAGGCCACGTACTGTGTGTCGTTCTGGAGAACAAAGTGTGAGGTGGAAAGTAGGAAAATGAGGCTGCAGAGGCAAGAAGGGGTGGTTCACACAGAGCTTTGGATTTATCCCAATGGCAACAGGGAGCCACTGAAGGGTTTTCAGGAAGTGAGAAACAGGATGGGGTATTTTATTGAACTAGGTCATGGTAGTAATGATCTGGAGGAAGATGGAGAACACAGTAAATGGATAATCCAATCTTAATTTTAAAATATCTTGACTTTTTTCCTCAGGAGTTAAGTTTTGTATCTATCAGTTGAGATAAAAATGTAGAAAAAAGATGAACATCTTCACAGTATTCTAAAGCACATCCCAGTTGATGTATGAGTAACAAAGTGTTCCCAGGTCTGATTGGTCTCTGATGCACAAGGTCAACATAAGAGGGGAGTCTCAAAAAGTACAACATGGCTCTTTATCCCACAGTGAACAGCCCCTCAACACCACTTTTTGGATAACAAAGAGGCACAATCTACTGCAGCAACTCCTTAAATAGAATTTTTAGGAATAGGCCACTCAGAAAGGATCTGCAGAAACAAAGGGTCATTGAAGAATTTCCTACATGTCCTATACTGCCTCCAATTCCTTTCTTAAAAATTTTATTTTAATTAATGTTTTTAAAGATGGGGTCTCACTATGTTGGCCAGGCTGTACTCAAAATCTTGGGCTCAAGTGATCCTCCTGTCTCAGCCTCCTGAGTGGTTGGGAATATAGGCACAAGCCACTGCTCCTGGCTCCATTTCCTATATTGCTACTTATTTAAACAAACCTTTGTTACATTGTTAAAGAGCAGACAAACATACCAAACCACTTCTGTGGTGATGGTTGCTCAGAAATTAACACAAACCATACAACAGTAGTGAAATGCATTTATTAGGAAGAAGAAAAGTGGTTTAGAGTAATGGTAAGTTAGAATGGTTATGGAATCAGGAAGGAAACTATACCAAGGCACCTGGAGTACACTGTTTCATTTAATCCTCAGGACAGCCCCATGAGGTACATATTACATTGCCCATATTAACACATGAGAAAGCTAAGTCCCAGGGATTGACATATGTTGCCCCAAATCACACAGCTAGTGAAGTGGCAGAATCAGACTTGAACTCAGGTCTGATTTCAACATCTGGGTATTTTTCCATAACAGCAAGCTGTGTGATCTCTCAAGAAGAGGTAGCAACTGAAATGTTATCATTACCAACCAAAATGCACACTAGATTTGAAAGGTTGATTAAAATGCCCCATATTTTAGAAATGTCTCCATTCCTTGTTGGCTTTTTCTTTTCTCTTCATTCTTCTTCCATTCCCTAAATCTCTTTCTCTTTAAAGAAAGAAGAGGAATGGCAAATTGATGTCCAATATTACTACAGAGAAGAAAAACTGAATAAGAACAGAGTCTCTTGGGACTTTGAGATTTGATTTCCAAACCCAAGATTGGTTGGGTCCAACATTTCTCTTGGTCTGGATATAAGAGAAATCCTGCCCATCTCTCTCCTGCATATCTAATCATTCTGCAATCACTGAATTCCTACTTTTTTCTTTTCATGGTTGGAGATCTCTTTGTTAGAACAGCCTAACTTATATTTATATACTACAGTAAAATACGAAGACATATTTGAATAACCAATAAATATTAAGCACCTACTATATGACAGGTACCATTTTAAGGGCTACAGATAGATCAACAAACAAACCTGAAGACTCTGCCCTCATAGTACTTTTTACATACCAATGGAGAAATCAAAGCAAAACCCTTTGGATAGAGTTTCAGATAGCAACAGTGCTATGAGGAAACCAAAGTATTAATAGGATAACCACCCAGACAAGGGAGGGACGGAGAAAGAACAATATGCTATATTCAACAGCAGAGTGGTTTGAGAGGCCTCTCTGAGGATGTCCTCCTTCAGCTGAGATCTAAGCGATGGGATGGAGAGAGCCATGAAAGGGCCATTCGAAAGAGTGTTCCAGGCAGAGGGACTAGCAAGTATAAAGGCCTTGAAGAAGGAATAAGCTTCGCATGTTCCAGGACGCCTAAGATGGCCAGAGAGGTTAGGGTGTGGTGACTAAAGAAGAAAAATAAAGTCAAAGAAGACAGCAGGGACCAAATTATGCAGAAATCTGTAAGCCAGGGTAAGGAATTTGGAGTTTATTCTAAGTGTTACATGAAGCCATTATAGAATTTTGAACAGAAGAGGAACATGATTTAATTTACGTCTAAAAAAAATGCTTAGAGATGTTAAAGGAGCAGTTGGATATACAGTCCAGAACTCAGAAAACAGATCAAGGCTGGAAATACAAAACTGGGAGACACCAGCACATAGATAACATTTAAAGCCATGCATGGCAGAAACCACTCCCTGTCCTCCAAAATTCGCAGTCCTCTTTTTCCTCTAGTAAAGTAAATGCCAAATTTTAGCTGGAATCCATAGTGACCTGCCTAAGGACTACATTTCCTAAACTCTCTTCAGCAAGTTGTCATCATGTGACTTAGCTCTGGCCAATGGAATGAGAACAGATGAAATGTGTTTAATTTCTAACTGCATCCTAAAGGAAAGGGCTATGTCCTTCACTTCCCATTTTCCTCTTCCTGCTGGTTAGAATACAGACATGATGGAGGGTTGGAGCAACCACCTGGGACCAGGAAACAGAGGCAGCATGTTGAAAACAGCTGATCAACGGGAAAGAAATTGTCTGGGTCTCCAACACTGACTCACTATTATATCAATGTGTGACCACCTCCCACACATTTACAGGAAAGAGAAATCAACATTTACCTTAAATACTTGCATTCTGGGGTCTGTGTCATAGCAGCCTAAAGTATATTGTAATTTATATACCATGGGACTGAATAAGATCACTTAGGCAAAAGACTAGAGGGTTAAGGTCTAAGCTCTGGGATATTTCAATGTTAAGGGTTTGGGAGAGGGAAAAGAGAATAATACTGAGAAGGAGCTAATGAAATAAAGTGAAAACAAAAATAGGGAGTCACAGTGCAAATCATGTAAATAAAGTGTTCCAAGATGGTGCCAAATGTTGCTGGGAGTAAGATGAGGTCAGAGAAGAGAATATGGCAGGATGAAGATGATAGAAACTTTGACCAAGTAGTTTCAGTGGAGTGACAGGATGAGAGTTTATTTGGAATGGGTTAAAGAGAGACTAGGAGAGAAGGAGGAAACAGCAAGTTCAGATGAGTCTTTGAAGGAGTTCTGTTAAAGATAGGAACAGAAAAATGGGGTGGTAGCTGGAGGGGAAACTAAGAATTAGGGAAGTTTTGTTTTTTTTTTTAGGTGAGCACTATTATTATCAAACCCACGTAATTACAAGTTTTAATAAAAAGCAAGAGTTCTAAAATACAGTATGAAATACTTAAATTTTTATAAAGGAATAATTCTTTCTTTGAAAAGATAATCCAAACTTACCATCTTAAAGGAACAGTTGCTTATCTCATAATAAGCTGTTAAACTTGAGACCCTGAAGGTCACATTAATATCACAAATGCTACTGCAACAAATGCTACAAATGGAAATATTGGGGGTTTATGGGGCTCATTTGGAAATCAGTGACTGCAACTAGAAAAAAATCTTTTTGATAGTGTGACAACTTTCTTTTACTAACTTTTTTGTCTATCTTACATTTTTGGCTTTAAAAATGGGGTTAAAAACTTTGGTGAAATTTTCTCAGCTGAGATATATGAACATTTCCCTGAATATCTTTATGCTTTTATATTTCTTATATTCAAAGGGATATCTCAGGTTCTAGGAGAATCACTAAAATTTAGGCAGAAAGGGGAGAAATCTAACTGTTCACACACAATATTCCACATATACAGGCAATTATTTCTTTAGATGTAATTCTAACATATTCAGTTATATGAGTCCAGAAGCCAAGTCTGTAACTGACATTAGCCAAAAGAGTCCCATAATTGCTATTAGTACCACAGACTCTCCTACAATATCTTAAACAAAAATGAGAGCTGAAGGTTTCATGTAAAAGACCCAGATAGTGGGCTGAGGAAAGTGCACTCCAGACAGACGGAGTAGAAAATGCAAAGGCCTGAGGTGAACACAAGCCTGGCATGTTCAAGGGACACCAAGAAGGACTCTGTATAGAGGAGAGGAAGCAAGGGTAGAAGAGCAGAAAACCAAGTAAGAAAAGCAGTGTGTTTGTGTTTGTATGCATGTGTGGCTTCATGTAGGGTTGTGCAGGCAATTGTTCGGGCTTTAGCTTATACTCTGATAAGATGAAAAGCTATCAGGAGGTTCTGAACAGAGAGGGACATAATAAAATTTATATCTTAACAGGCTCACTCTAGCTGTGAGGTTTAGAAAAGACTGAAAAAGGCAATGGTATATGCAGAAAATATTAGGACTCTATTCCAGGTGGTTTAGTCGAAAGTGGTGGGGCAAGAAGGTGAAAAGTAAAAGAGAGATGCCTCAGGTTATATTTCTAAGTAAAACCAGTAGAATTTGCTTAGGGATTAGACGCAGGGTGTGAGAGGAAGAAAAAAAAGGGAAGTCAAGGATGACTCCAAGGTTTTTGGCTGTGCAAAGTCAAGAGTGGATACACCATTAACTGAGATAAGATGACTACGAGAAGAGGCTGGGAGTGGAGATCAGAAGTTGGTTAAGTGGAACTGACTGGGAATCACTTAAGTGAAGGCATTAAAAAGGCACTACATATATGATTCTGGAGTGAAGGGATTAGGTTGGGTTTGAAGGTATAAATTTCCTTCCCTGTTAAATACTTTAAACAATCTATGTGTGGATACTGAACACACACTGATGAAGTGCATCACTGTCATAAATGATGAAGTCACATACTGTCATAAACAGGATCCCAAGAAAGCTTGAAAGGCAAGAAAAAAAAAAAAAGAGTAAACTCTAACAAGATGAAATTTAATGGTTAAAATATAAAATTCCATACAAATACATGATGAGGGAGACAGGATGGAATAGAGACATGTTTGAAAAAGATCTGTAGGTTTCAATCAAGAATAAGTTTGACAAGTCAAGGGTGAAATATAACTGCTCCCTAAACTCAAGCCAACTAAGATCGAATTAAAAACATAACAAGCTGAGCACAGTGGCTCAAGCCTGTAATCCCAGCACTTTGGGAGGCCGAGGCAAGAGGACTGGCTGAGCCTGCAAGTTCGAGACCAGCCTGGGCAACATGGTGAGACCTCGTCTCTACAATAAATAAAAAAATTAGCTGGGCATGGTAGTGCATGCCTGTAGTTTCGGCTGCTTGGAAGGCTGAGGCAGAATGATGGCCGGAGCCCAGCAGGTTGACGCTGGAGTGGCGGTGAGTGTGCCACTGCACTCCAGCTTGGACAATGGAGTGAGACTCCAACTCAAAAAAATAACAACAAAAAACAAAAAAAGCCCACAACAAAAAAGGTGATAGCTCTATTCTCCACCTGCTGATTAGAACACATCTGCAGTGTTGTGTTCCATTCTGGGTTGGTCTGAACCCAGACGATGAGGGAGCGGATGAAAGAACTGTATTTTTATGAGTAGATGAGGAGATGTGGGGTATAAAGACCTGAAAGCCTACCATGTGGGGAGGGGATCAGATTTTTTCTGAGGCCTAAGAATACTGAATTAGCACCAAGAAGTGAAAAGTACAGATTCTGAAGCAGTAAAATAAATTCCTAATATTCATAGCTATCTGAAAACAGAGTGGACTCTCCTATATATAATCAGTTCCCTTTCATTAGAAATGTTTGAGCATTGCCACTACTTACTGAGAAGCTATTATGAACACTTTGATATGCAGAAACATACTATATTAGTAGGTACTTTGTAATCATTCTTTTCTATAACTTCATATGTGGAAATTACAACAGAGAAAAGTGAGCAAATAATATAGCTAAGGAAGAGAAGGGATTACACTAGGCTCAGTTTGTTTAGGCTACTAGAGCAAACTATATAGATTGAGTGGCTTATAAAAAACAGTTTAGTTTTTACAGTCTGGAGGCTGAAAAGAACTGGATCAAAGCACTGGTAGATTTGATGTCTGGTGAGGGTATGCTTCTGGCTCAGTCATCTTCTCACTGTGTCTTCCAATGGCAGAGGAGGAGGAAGCTCTCTAGGGCTTATTTTATAAAGGTACTGCCCTCATGACCTAATCACTTACCAAAGGCTCCATGTGCTAATACCATTACAATGAGGTTTAGGATTTCAACATATGAATTTTGTGGGACCACAAACATTTCACCTATAGCAACATGTATGTCCATCTATCCCAAAAGTCCATGCTTATATGTATGTCTCTTTCTCTCTCTCTCTCTCTGATATTTCCAAGTGTATATAGAGGGTTAGGACATTCTTGTGACTACCAAGGAATAAAAAATATTCTGCCTGGTTTATAAGCACCTGTTAATCCAACTTTGTGACAATTTTGTACCAGTTACTGAAACCCATTTGCATCTTTCTTTACAAGTGTGTGTAGTGCCTATCAGATTTCTCTGTAAAATCAGATTATTTCTATCTATAAATTACAGTCAATTGAATTAAGGGTTAGAAGAGAAACAATGTTATTTTGGGGCAGAAACTTCCTAAGAGTGGTTAGCACAATAGGTGATGCCCTAAGAACAAAACAGAAGATGTGAAAGCTCTCCCTGCCCCTGGGAAAACAGGGATTACTTTAGGAACATGGGTTTAATGCACTCAATGGCAGAATGATCTTACTCCTTGGAAAACAATGCACTTATAACATGCCAAGTGCCATGAAAACATATTTGTTCTTTCCACAAGCATGTGGGGAATAAAAGGGAAAAAAATAAATCACTGAGCTTAAAAGCCTAGAGGAAAAACAATTCGAAGGGAGTTTAGAAGCAATAGGAACACCCAAATGGTAACTACTATGGAAGAAACTCAGTTGAATCCACACTCTTGAGAGTTTTGGGACTTTACCTAGAGGGTGTTGGCCATACATTGGGAAAGCATGTGGTCCAGTCAAAAGAAGCTCTGCCAATATCACTAGAAAGCATCTATGAACAGAAAGCATCTTGGGAGCAACAGTACACACCTGTGTGTTACTTTGAAGTACTCATTCCATCCTCCGAAGTCCCTACTACATCAGTGGTTTTTATTCCTAAGAAAGAATTTCCTGTTTCTGCTTTAGCACTTCCTATTTTTACCAAACTTCTCTTCACTGAGTTTTGGATTGTGAAATGGCTCTTTTAAAGGAGAATGGAAGAAGGTAGTAACAATTTATCGTCACTACAAATCAGAGAGAAGACCTGGTTTTGGGGGAACATTTGTGCAGCTTTAGTCATGCCCAGGGTGATCATACTGCTGGGTAGCTCACCAGAGTTGACTCAGATTCCAAGAACAACTCATGTGAAACAGAAGTGCCTGCTTGGATGAAGCTTTGGATTTGGGTGGCCACACATTAAAAGAACATGCATGTGGCTTCAACCACTGTGTCCTGACAAATTTTTTTTTCATAGAGGAATATGTGTTATCCTCACAATAGCTGCAGATTAACCAGCCACCAGCACTTACCTCCTGGCTTGCCCTGTGCTTAATTTCTATCACCCTACACATTGTTTCACGTCATTTTCAGGTGGTTCTTTTAGCATCCATGCTTCTCCTTAATATACTGGCCTGTATTAAAAATAAAAAACCTTACTTCTTCATTTGATGATAACAGTTGATATCATAGTCGCACAGGTATCACACAGATCACTGTGGACTTACCAGGGAAGTCTTAGCACAAAAGCCAGCCTCAATCAAGTTTTCACTAACTTCCCTTTTTAAAATTGCAGTCAATAAGTCAATATTCTCTGACACTTTCATGATATGAACAATTGAATTAAACCTGAGACTGTCAAATTCATTAGTTCAGAGCACTAGAAAATTATTTACCAGGCTGATCTATACCTACAATAACATCTCCATGGTCTCTGAAATGTCCTCAGCACATTTCTTCACAGATGGGTGAAGGAAAATATGTTATGAAGAAAGCCTTATATACATTCCAGAAAACACAGAAACCAGAATGACTGCAACAACAATGGCTGTAAAAGAATGTTTAGGCTTTGGGAAGGCTGTAGAGACAGGCACAGGAGCTAGCCAAAATCATCCATATTAGCACTGAATGCTTATATGAACTCTGAAAAATTCACAAGCTTTTAACCAAATGCAGAAGCAGGAGGAGTAGACTGTAATCTCACTGAATATACAAAGAAAATTGAATTGCCAGTTCAGGGAAGGCTGACCCTGTACATTCCTTACAATAGTTAGGTAAACAGAAAGGCTAATAGCAGATGTTTTCCATTTAAGTTTAGAGAGACATACCTCCCTGTAGTAAATAGAGATGATCACAGAGTAACCATGGAGACCCAACTCTCTTCTATCAACATGGAGTCTGTGTTGTGTTCATGATAAAAGCATTTCTCACAAATAGTCTCCAAGGCAAAGGCAGTAAAGTGGACAAATTTGTACATAAAGAGTTAAACGGAATCCTTTAAAAATGAGGTCTATTCAATGGTCAAAAAAAAGTCATGTGATTTTGGCAGATTACTTGCCATGTTTTGTAGTCTTGTGTTCTGCTTAAGAAGACATTGTCCTAACCTTTCTTCTCAGGTCAGATCATTATCAACTCATACCTGAAAGAATGTGAAAGTTCCTAACTGTGGCTCCTGTTCACCCACATGTACTCCAGCCTCTGTCTACATACAAGTCATCTTGTATACTGTCATAGATTAATCTTTCTCAAACATCATTTGTATTATGTCCCTCGCTTTTGATGGTCCCTGCTATACTGTGAAGAGTGGTGAATGAATGCCTCTTTATGGTGATGCTGGAGCAGAGAAATACATGAAGAAGTGAGCCATGTAACAATGTGGGGGTAAGAGGTTTTCAGGAAGATGGGAAAGTCCTGAGGTAAGTTTGAGCAATCAAGATGAGGAAGAGCAAGAAAGACTGTGCTGGAGTGGAATAACTGAGGGGTGGGGGTGGGGGTATGATGTGGGAAATGAAATGGGAAAGATAGACAGAGATCCATTGAGAGGTGGGGGGCCAGAATTAGAAGTGTGGACTTTATTCTGAATGTAACTCATGATGAGTTAAGAGAGTAATTCAAAGAGCCTTGTTCAAGAAATGAATTAATTCAAGTCCATTCAGGATCACTTACTTTGTTAAACAGGGCTAAAGTTTAAAGTATGATTTAAGAAGACAAAAAACACTCTTTCTCATGTTGAACATGTTTAAATTAAAATAATCTTTACATTGGCCAAAGTGTTCCACTACTAAAATTCAACAGCAATCTTTCTAAGTCAAGGGAAAAAAAAAGTTACACATAAAATTTTCTCTTCTAACTGTATCTTAGAACTTCAATGCTGTCTCTTGATAAAATGGATTAATAAGTAGTAAATGAATATTCAGAATACAGATTTTTAAAATAATACATATATGCATGAACATATACTTCAGGATAGAAATATCTCCTTATAATACTTATTTTCTGATGATAAAATTATTACTTGTTTATATGATCCAATCATGTATATCAATGTTCTAAGAACATGACTTCTGGGTTCTCCATGCTTAAACAAAGATTCACTGAATGTGACAGGCAGCCTCTAAGATGGCCCCCAGTGAGGCCTACATCCTGGTATTAATATTCTTAGTATGTCCTTTCTATTGAGTATGGGCTGGACCTAATGGCTTGCTACTAATGAGCAGAATATGGTAAAAGTGGTGAGAGATCACTTCTGAGATTAGGTTACAAAGAGACTATGGCTCCCATTATGGGCACTCTCTTGTTTGCTGATTCAGAGAGAAGTCAGATGCCATGGTGTGAGCTGTCTTACAGAGAAGCGCACATGGCAGGAAACTGAGGGAGGACTCTGACCAACAGCTAGTGAGGAACTACAGCTCCCATTCCAAAAGCTCATAAGGAATTAAGTCCTTCCAACAACTACATGAGTGAGCTTGCATATGGATCCTCCCCAAGAATGAAACTGGAACGCTAGCCGACAGCTTGACAGCAACCTCATGAGACACCTGGAGCCAGAACCACCCTAAGCTACACCTGGATTCCTAAACCAGTGAAACTGTGAAACAATAAATGCTACTTTAAACCATTAAGTTTTGGGGCAATTTGTTATACAGCAACATATAATTATTACATTGAGCTACTAAAACATTTTAATGAAGTAGATCAGTTAAATTCTTAACAGTGGTTAATCCAAAAGACATTTAAAATGATCTGAAATATGCATCCATAATTTTAATAGTTTACCTTTATATATTTTTTTAGTTTTGACTAATATTAGAGTAAGTTTGAAAGGGCTAATTTGAAGGGGGCAGTCAAAATATCAAAAGATTGCAAGAATCAAAAGATTTGGCCAGAAACTAAGAAATTCCAGTTTTAAAGAAGCAGAAGTGAATGATTAGGTTCCAACATGCCTAAGAAAATCTGGAAAATGTGGTGGATGGAAAGTGAGGCTGAAAAATAATGTTTAAAAAACATAACAGTAGAATATAAAGACCCCAAATAAAATGAGACTATGGGTCAAGAAAATAGTCTGCATTGGCATTTTATTTCCACCACTTATTAGCACCTTTTGACCTTGTGCAACTCACTTAACTTCCTCAAACCTCTGCTATTTCATCTATAAAATAATAAGAACCCTATATTTTAGGATTGAAAAGCACTCAGTAAAAAAGCCTGCTACATGGAAAATAACCAGAAACTGTTGGTTCCTATAACAATTATTATTTTCTATTAGAGACTTAAATTAGAATCTAATTCTCCTTTCAAAGAATAAAGCATTCATTTCAGGTTACTTCACAACTAGAGACATTTAGAAAATTTAGCAGAATGTTCAGGAAACCAAAATTTAGCCAGAGTTAAGAATAAGGCTTACTCAAGAAAGTAAAAAGACAAACCCACAGAATGAGTGAAACTATCTGATAAGGGTCTTGTATTTAGAATATATAAAGAACTTTTATAACTAAACAATAAAACAATTATCCAATAAAAAATGGACAAATTCTCTGAGTAGACAGTTTGCCAAAGAGATACATAAATGGTCAATAAATAAATGAAAAGATGCTCAGCATTATTGGCCACAGATTAAAAAAACAAATCAAAACCACAGTGACAGGGTCTGGCGGAAGGGGTGCAGTGGCCCATTAGGTTAATACATAATTTTTTTTTTTTTTGAGTCAAGGTCTCAATCCATCACATAGGCTGGAGTACAGTGGCAAAATCATAGCTCACCACAGCCTCAAATCTCCATGTCTCACGTGAACTTTCAGTCTCAGCCTCATGAGTAGCTGGGACTACAGGCGTGCGCCACCACACCCAGCTAATTTTTATATATCTCTGTAGAGCTGAGGTCTCGCAGACCAGACTCAGGCTGGTCTTAAACTCCTGAGCTCAAACGATTTTCCCACCTTGGTCTTCCAAAGTGCTGGGATTACATGTATGAGCCACTGCACCCGGCCTCACTT
>CAUYQG010104082.1:0-19766 GCA_963574415.1 Tarsius wallacei | reverse complement strand
AAAAAAAAAAAAAAAATGGCTACGCCGTGCCACAGAATGAGCCTGGTGAGGAAATTGCTGAAGAAAACTTCTGCTTCCACCTCTGACGAGGCCTGCAGTTTGTATATGGATATTGTGGCCTGAGGAGTGTGCTCTCCTCACTCCATCTTTCCACCTGTGGAATTGCCCCAGTTCCTGCATCTTTGCACACTGACTTTTTTGTTTTTTCCTATCCTTTTTTTTTTTTTTAATTTCAAAGATGTGGGGTACAATTCAGGGTCAGGTATACAAACGTTGATTACGCAGGTACCCTTGTTGATGAGGTGTGCTTCTCCCTCCCCTAGCAGTTTCCCTCAACTACCAATCCCACCTGCCCCTCCCCTGGCAGTTTCCCACTACTGCCAGCGCGCTGCCTTCTAATTTGTAATCTGGGGCTGGAGCATATGGTAGATGGGGCTTAGGGCATGAGCCTGTACTCCACTAATAGGAGAAACCCCAGCAGTGAGTTTCTGGCATTTTCTGCCACTCTGAAATTTGGTCCTCTCTCCCACTGGGACTGTTAATATGGGGAATTCCTCAATTGAGACAGGCCTTCTAAAAATGACAAATGTTCCCTATATCATCTTTATTCAGTTTAGTAGACAAATATTTTCTTCTGTTGGAGAATTTCTCTGTTGAAGTGCTTGAATTCAGCCTGTCCTAGGTTAAAGCTCTCACAGAGATTTCTCTTCTCCTCTTCTTGTCTTCCAAGGTATTTAAGGCTATTTCTCCTCACTCACCTCCAGTTTCTATCAAAACAATCTCTCTTTTCCTTTCCCTCTCTACACCCCTCACCTCTTTCCTTCCCTGCCCTCTTTCTTTCCTTCCTTCTTTCTTTCTCATTATTCTCTGGAAAAAATAAGTCAGAAGTTAGTTCTCTTTTGCCAACTACTAATTGACTTGTAACATTTAAGACAATTTAAAAAATGTTCTTTATAAATTCTTTGAATAAGTATATACTCAGGCATCTACTGTGATTTTGAAAGATTTTCTTGCTTATTTTATCACAGGAGCAACTTGGAGAAGATTTGGAGAAGGGAAGAGAGTACTTAAAGAAGGGAATATTGGGGGGGAAAAGTGCACTGGATGGGGTTGAACACTGGAACACCATGGGGACCAGGAGGTAGGTTTGATTAGTCCCTTGGGGGTTTGATAAAGAGAATGAAGATTCAATTTTCTTCCATAAGACTGAGAATGTTGTTGTATTGTCCAGTAATTGGTTAGGAAGACAACACTCCAATGTGATGATGATCCCTAAGTGCACTGAATCCATGAGAAGTTAGTGTTATACTTTGTGTGAAAAATTACAGTGCTTATATAAAAAATGCAGCTCTCCAGCTCAAACTGTAAAATTCTACAAGAATGCAATAAAACAAAACATAAGCCACCTCACTCTAAGCCTGAGGAACAGTCATAAGTGAAAATGACTGCTAATAGCATATTGTCAGTGATACAATATTGCTGCCCTTTAGATGTCAGAACTGTAACTTTTCTGAATTTATTATAATACTCACAGGGGGAAAATGCATGTTCATTACTAGTGCTTAGAGCATCTGGTAAGGTAACCTCTAACTCTGCTTAAGTGGAAATCGACAAAGCAGGTACATGTTATCCTGGTTCTTGTGAATTAGTCCTCAGGGATGACTCTTCTGATTCAGCATTCTTGAATTATGTGTCATCCTCAGAATGAGGCTTAAACATCAAATGATACTCAATGGTTCAATCTCTGTAAATAAATCTAAGCCATATGAATCTGACACAAATGGCTTCATTCAATGAAGTGAGTGATTGCAAGGGACTGCCATGGTTTGAATGCTGCTTTATATATTGACTCCATAGCTCTAAATCCCCTGCCTATACAAGGAGGTAAAAGTTAGTGGTCGTCAGAGGTCCAGATTACATTTTGAATAGATAAGTCTATCTGATTGGAAACAGACCTTGGAGAGAATATGATGGCGAAAGCAAGAAAGAAGTTCTTCCTGTAGGTCAATAGTTATTACATAGGTGTAAGATCTTGTGTTTACCATCCTAGGAAAAAGGGATTATTTTTATAGAGAGTAGTTCAGATGTAAAACAGGGATGCTCTGTTGTGAGAATTGTTTTCTTTTTCCATGAGTCAAGATATTAAGAGATGATATAAAAATAGACTAAATTATTTTATTTCCTTGTATTATGTTTCCTTGTCTACAGTATTTTCTGTATGTTTCTGAAGGAGTAACTTTGAGATGGATCCTGTGTTGTTAAAGTGTATTCAGATTGCTGACAGCAATCCAGCTGTGTTCAGGAACTGAATTTTAATATCATTTAGACGGAAGAACAGACTTCTCAGCTTTTCTTGAGTTCGAAGTTCTTGTGAAACTCTCAATTTGTCATTGCATAAGCTCTGAAGAAATGTCCCAGTTGTCACTGACAGAAGTTGTCAGGTGGATTGGGAAGAGATGAAGTGGAAACAAAGAAGGAATGAGAATTGTTTTATGCAAATAACATGATAATGAGCAAAAGGACAAATGAGGAAAAGGCAAATGGCAGTGGCTAAGTGGAGTTTGGAGGGCTCAGGTGCAATGTCACCAGCAATCTCACATACAAAAAGCAAAGACAAGTGCTGCTATTAGCATTTGTTTAGAAAAGGAAGTTGAGGTGGGTTGTGGCATGGTTGATCAGCACATTCCTGGTGGTGGCTTTTGGCCACTGGCTTCATCTACTTCTGCTGCTTCTGCTGCCACTTTTGACACCAACACTAATTCTTTGTGGAGCATTAAGTCTTTCTAGGTGTCACACTGAAGCACTACTGCATATTATCTCACTTAGCAGTTCCAAAGAATCTTCAGAATGTGTGGAATGTTAAAAGTTGTATGGCCTAGGGGCCAGGAGAGCAACATCTGACTTTGGTATTGCATTCAGTAAGCCATGAATGGTAACTTACAGAACTGTCTAACTGAGATGGCAATAACAAGACTTAGTTGATGGTTGTTAGAAATCAATAAAATAACTCCAGTGCAGTGACTAGCACCTCGGCAGGCATAGAGCACACTGTGATGCCAAGTTTCTTTCTTCTACTTTCTAGTTAAGCTCATTTATCTATGAAAAGTAAATCTAAAATTTTCTTTTAGTTGGAATGACTCGGAAAGCCACTATTGTCTGTCCATATGCTACAACCCTTAAAGAAAGGCATAACATTCCAGCAGGCTGCACATACCTACATTCCTGAGAATTAGCACTTCAAAGAACTTGTAAGCCCTTGCAGACTGCACTCACTCAACTGAGAGAGATGAATTCCAGTTCACTCCTTTTATCAGTGGTCAGAGAACTGAAAATACAGCACCCATGTAACCATAAACCTTGTTATTTAAATAACTTTTTGTGTGGTATAACTACTAATCAACAATATGTTGCAGTGAATAATATTTTACTTTGTAATAGGCTTTGTTAGCTTCCTTACTCTATGGCAAGTTTATCCAACTCTTCAGCTTGGTGTTACTGGTAACACCATGAACTACCTTTTGGTAGCCAGTGCCAGGAAATGCAGACCATAAACGTTACTGTTACAAAACATGGCTGTAACTTGAGTTCTATGTGATGCTCTCTCCGTCACACAGTCAATGTAACAGCAACCCTAAACTTATAAAAATGGACTGTGAAACCTAAGTGGTGAGCAGACTGGTTCCAGAAATGCCAGGAGCCAGGTTCTGCTCCCTGAATTCAAATTAAGATATACACTTATTTCTGCCAGTTCCCTGCCTCTTGATTTATTGGTGTCAAGAGATAGCAGCTGAGTGTTTACTCAGACCCTAACAGGAATACTTTGTTAATCTACTATTTAACTTAATATAATTATTTAATTAATCTGGTAATTAATTTAATATTTAATTCTAATTTTTGCCCTTATCCTGCATGACATAATTTTGGAATTCTTCAACACAGAAGTTGTGTTTGATTTATTGTGATATCCTTGTTATTTATTATTTATCTTGTCTAATGTACGGTGGGTACTTAAAATATTTACTGAATTATGATGGGAATACTAAGATACAATCTCTCTGGAAATAAATCTTTTCAGACTGGAGAACTTTTAATGAAGTAAAATATTATAGGCAATCAAAGCATTATGAATGAATGAAACATTTTGCAGCCATAGTTTCCCAAGGGAAATTCTGAGTCAGAGAAATATAGGAAAAGGCCATATTGCCTGGTGTTTTCTCAAGTCTGATAAAAAGTTTCTTTTCTGGAGCACAGAGGACTAATTTAGTTTTTGGCTCAGAACATCAAGAAGATCTCCAATGAAGGTCTGTGCATGATACTTACTCTGAAAAAATTCAACCTGTCCAGAGCAAATAAATGCTCAACTTGTGCATCATCTTTCTAAGTTGGATCAAAATACAGACGGATTGAGAGATCAAGCTCTTTTTTTCCTCTCTAAATTAACACTTTCTTAGAAATAATGTCTTCAAATAATTCACAGGTGAATTTTTGTGTGATCACCTTTTATATCTGAGTTTGGTAGATTTTTCAAAGACGAGATCTAATCTACTGTGTAGACAAAGAGTTAATAGAGGCAGATTTTTGTATCTTCTTGCCTTTAATACCTTTTCTACTTTTGAGAGGAAGTCTTAATTCTCTCACTATTCCATTTAGGTGGGTAATACTGGTCATTGAAAGCTAATTGGAGGTAGACAAAGTTTAGAACATCACAGAACACTTCATCAAACTTGTTAGTTATTATAAAAATTGACTGCAACCACTAGACCTAGATTATATGGTTCTATTGACTGAAAAAGGTAGAAAATTATAGAAATAACAAAAACCCTGGAGCTAGACTCCTTAAGTTTGGATCTGGTTTCTATATGTACTATATACATAGTTTTGGGAAAATTACTTCATCTCTTTGTGTTTGTTTCCTACTCAATAAAGTAGGGAAAATAATAGTAACTATCTTTTTGGATTTTGTGAGGATTAAATGAATTAATACATGCAAAGCACCTGGAAGAGTATCAGGACTATCATTACCATAATATTCATGGTATTATTTCTGTGTTTTGATAGTAAGTTTAGCTTTTATATTTCTAATCTTCTAACTTTTTTCCTCCTCATAATAATATCAAGACATGGGCCCCAAAATAGAAGAATTTGCTAGTCTATGTGCATGAGCATGCAGGTATGATTTTTTTCTTTAAGGTAAAGGGGTTTTATTTCAGAGAGTTAAAGTCATTAACTTTGAAACATCCTTCAACTAATCCAATTTGAAGAAGAGCCAAACCATAAAGAATCATATTCTTCATTGAATGGGAAAATGTGCAGTGAGTATGTGTAATAAATGAACATATTATGGAGTGAGGATATAAAATTAAATGTGTGTAGGTGGATAAGAAAGTTCACCCAAAAAGATAATGACTTGAGAGTTCCAAAACTTCATTGAAGACATTTTATATATCATTAAATTAAGTGTTGTAGCAGTTTTTCCTGATGAGATCTTATTAGAGCCACATATAATCCTGTTCATAATCTAAATATTCCAAGTGTCGTTTCATAGCCACGATGGCACACTACACAGAATGGTGAGGAAAGCAACAAACAAGTTCCTCATCAACAGTTTTGATAATGTGCAAAAAAAAAAAAAAAATCTAATTGTTTGGTAGAACTTAGATGCAATTGGGGCATGAATATATTCCTCAAAGAGGTGTGGTTATTTAAAAGTTCACATCACTTATGTAAATCAAGTGTATTTCTACATTATGACCGACAATGTGTAAGAATGCTTCAATTCAATATTCTTTATTTTTTTCTCACTTATACAAGAGCATGTGCTTTTCTCACAAAGACCTGGCTTTGGTTCATAACTCTGTCACATACTGATAGTAGGGCTGTGAGCAAATAGCCTGATCTTGCTGAACCCCCAACTTTAGTATCTGTTAAAAATGCCAACTGATTGAATTTGAGGAGGTATATTCAGTGGCATCACTGCCTGAGGAATAGTGATGTCATTGTTATCGCTGCTCTGACCACACCTCCCAGACAGTCTTTCAGTTCTTCTATCATTCCTACCTGTTTTATATCTGAAAGCCTATAAAAATAAATTCAGTTCAACAAAAAATGGAAAGTTATGAGTTCCAGCAAACATATTTTTATTTCTGATTACCTATATCACTGTAAGAGTGATGAGAGTATAGAAAATAGAAAGAATACATTTCTTTTTGAGATTTTTCATAGCCCCCATCCCTTTATATATGCTTGAATGTTTTTGACAACAGTAATTACCTAAAAGGTAAAGAAATAGAAAGGTCAGATGAGTGCTCCCTGGTACTTAGAAGATGGATGGTTAGCAACAGATTCTTAGTTATCCTTATATATATTCATATTTTACATCAGTTTCTTGGTAACTCTGAAATTTTTTAAAAGGAACATTTTAATTTGCTACAGATGTTTCATGAAAACCGTTATTAGTGTGAAGAGAAAATGCTTTTGGAAGAAATTGTTCAAAGGTTTAATTTTTATTTCTAACGGAAAATGTGCACATGCAGTAAAAGTAATAAAAGAAAGCTGTATTTCCCTTGAGGTATTCGAGGCTGAATAAAATCTGCTACATTATCCTTCAATCAGTCACTTAAAAATTTTGACTGTGTAGACTCTTACTCACAAGAAAAGTAACCTTTGCATGAGCTTTCCTTTGTTGAGGGGAGTGGGACAGGGCCATCATTCTTTTTTCAGGTCCTTAGGAAGAGTCTTTTCCTATCTCAGCATTTTTTAGGCAGCTCCTGTACTCCTTCAGGCTCCAAGCATTGACTCTTGGGTTAGTTAAGCTGTACTGCATAGGAAGAAAGCAGACTAGTAATGAGCAGGCTTTAAACACACGTACTTTGTTATTGTAAAATGTCTCCAAATGAAACATGCTCCTAATCCCTGTAGTGTGTACAGGCTGGACCCAGAACACTTGCTACTCAACGGTCCGTGACTCAGCAAACCTAAAGCTGTGTGAACCCCTCTGTGGCTCATTTCTCCCACTCTTTCTTGTAGGTGTCAGAGTGACGCAGCATGCCATTTTGGAAACACATTGCAAATTAGCGTGCGATGTAGATCTCTTGATTTTCTTTTTACACATTCAGTGGCAATCAAGGGAGCTATATAGAGTGATAACATTAGAAGATGATGATTTTATGAGTCTTAAATTTTAACTTTCCATATATCTTGTGAAGGAATCTTCATTAAGATTCATGTGGTTTTCTGGGCTTGGGATGAATTGGGAGCCCAGAGGACGATGAGAATCAACGAAGCCACATTTCTATAATCCAAAGGAAGCAGGAGGCAAAGCACATTACCCAGACAATCCCAGCAAAGCATCTGTGAACAATTTCAGATTAGCATTAGTACCGTTGCTCCATGCAACTGTCCTCTTTGCGCATCTTTGCAGGATGAAATTTGATACTGAGTTGCTGTACCTTCAGTGTTTCTGACTATATCCCTTGGAAAATTACTAGGTACCACCCCCATTAGAACGGGAGTATGCCTTTTATCTTGAGTTCCCCCCAAACCAAAGGGAAGTGGAAAGAACACAGAACAGAAGACGTTTTGGGGCAGAGTTTTCTCATTTTTTAAAAAACAGTTTTATTGACAGTGTAAAACAACATAATTGGTACACAAATACATGGCACATATTTTAAGTGCACAATTTGATATGTTTTCATATGTGAGAGGGACCCAAAAAACTTATTTGTAAAAATTGTGTATTTATTCTTCCATGTTTAAATGTTAGCTACCTTCAAAGTATTATCTGTTTGGTGCAATACACCTATTGAGATGCTTTTTCCTCTGCTCAAATTCATATCATGCAATATGTTTTTTTAACTTGTTAATTTTGATGCCTTTTAGTGCTTCTGTCATTTTCTGTTTCACCTCTTCCACATAGCCAAACTTTTCCCTTGGAGGACTTTTTTCATTTGGAAAACAAACAAACAAAAATTCACTTGGGGTGAGATCCACGTGTATAAGGAGGGTGGAGCATCGGAGACATGCCATTTTTGGTCAAAAGCTGCTGGATACTCTGTGGTATGGGCAGGTATGCTCAAAAATCACTCATCATGAAATGGGCTAATACATTTGAAAGACTCTCCATAAAAAAATTCACTGAAGCTGAACACAGTCTCTTGCAACAATGCTAGTTGGTACACTGATGCTGATGGGTTCCTAGAACACCTACCTGCAGGGAAAGCCTGTACTACAAGGGATCTGCCCTCCAAAAAATAATTCCCTTTTTTTTGGTCCCTCTCATATGATTATGCCTATAAAACCACTTACAATCAAGATAAAGAACATATTTGTCACTTTCAGAAATTTCTTCATGCCCTTTGAAATCCTCTCATTCGCATGCCACCCTTGAGCTGCTTTCTGTCACTACACATTAGATGGCATTTCCTAGAATTGTGTACAAGTGGAATCATGCAACATGTACTCTTTTTTGTCTGGCTCCTTTCATGAAGCATATTTATTTTGAGATTTATCCAGGAGGTTCATGACACCAGTCATTTATGATGTTGTATTGCTGAGTAGTATTCTACTGTATGTACATATCACAATGTGATGATTTTTTCTCTAGTTGATGGACATTTGGATTATTTTCAGTTTTTTACAATTTCAAAGTCATGTATACATGGTAAAACGTTTGTGTACATGACTTTGTGTAAACTTATGTCATCATTTCTTTTGGGTAAATATCTGGAAATGGAATGACTGAACTATATGGTGTGTGATTAATTCTTTTTATTAAGATACAATTCATATGCCGTAAGATTCTTCCTCAAAAGTGTATCATTCAGCACTTTTTAGTATGTTCACAAGGTTGTGCAACCACTGCCACTAATTCCAGAATATTTTTATCACCCTCCTCTCCCCAAAAAACCCCCCTGTACCTATTAGCAGTCACTTCTCAATTTTCCCCTCCCGCTAGCCCCTGTATACAATAATCTACTTTCTGTCTCTATGGACAGAATGTTGCCTATTTTGGACAGATAATATAAATAAAATCATGTAATAAGTGACTTTTGTGTCTGACTTCTTTCACTTAGCATAATATTTTTAAGGTTTATTCATATTGTAGTATGTATTTATATCTCATTCCTTTATGACTGAATAAAATACTCCATTGTAAGAATATACCATATTTTGTTTATCTATTCATCAGTTGTTGGAAATTAGGGTTGTATCCACTTTATAGTTATCAGAGATAATTTCATGTACAAGTTTTTGTGTGAATATATGTTTTCAATTCTCACAGGTGGATACACAGGAGTAGAATTGTGGGATCATATGGTACTATGGTTTGGATATGGTTTGTTTGTCCCCATCAAGACTCATGTTGAAATTGGATCCCTAATGTGGGGGTGCTGGCAGGTGGGGCCTAGTGAGAGATGGTTGAGTCATGGAGGAAGATCTCTTATGAATGGCTTATAGTGAGTCAGTTCTCACTCTCATGGGAACAGATTAGCTTTCAAGAGAGCAGGTTGTTAAAAGAGTCTATCTTTCTTTGTTTTGCTCTCTTGCTTCCTCTCTTGCCATGTGATCTCTTTGCACATGCTGGCTTCCCTTCCACTTTCTGCCATAAGTGGAAGCAGCCTGAGGCCTTCACTAGATGCAGCTACCTGATCCTGGATTTTCCAGCCACTAGAATTGTAAGCCAAATAAACTTTTTTCTTTGCAAGTTACTCAGTCTCAGGTATTCTGGTATATCTGCACTGAATGACTAAAACATGTGGTAACTTTTTGTTCATATATTTTCATCTTTTGAGAGCTGCTAGAGTATTTTACAAAAGTGGCTGCATCGTTTTACATTATGACCAGAAGTGTGTGTTTGGGCATTTCAGTTTCTCCACATTCTCACCAAGATTTATTATCTGTTTTTTATTACAGCTGTCCAAGTTGGTTTCAAATAGCAACATTGTGGTTTTGATTTGCATTTCCCTAATGACTAATGATATTGAGCATCTTTTTATGTGTTTATTGGCCATTTGTGTATCTTCTTTGAAGAAATGGCTGTTCAAATTCTTTGTCCTTTTTTTTTTGAGTTGGGGTTTCAATCTGTCGCCCAGAATGCACTGGTGTAATCACAGCTCATTACGGTTTCAAATTCCGGGACTAAACAATCATCTCTCCACAGCCTCCCAAGTGGTTGTGACTGCAGGCACGTGCCACCACACTTGGCTAATTTTTTAGATTTTATTTTGTTTTTGTAGAGATGGGATTTCACTGTGTTGCCCAGGCTGGTCTCAAACTCCTGGCCTGAAGTGATCCTATCACTGTGACCTCCCAAAGTGCTGGGATGCCACCCAAAGAGCTGGAATGCCACCCAAAGTGCTGGGATGCCTCCCAAAGTGCTGGGATGCCGCCATGCCTAAGCTCTTCGTCCATTTTTAAATTGAGCTATTTGTCTTTTTATTGATGAATTGGCAGAATTCTTTGTATATCCTGGATACTATGTCCTTAACAGATATGCGATTTTCAAATATTTTCTTCCATTCTGTGGATGGTCTTTTAACTTTCTTGATTGTGTCTTTTGAAACACAATACTTTTTAATTTTGATGAAATTGGATTTATCTATTTTTCTTTGGTTGCTTGTGCTTGGAGTGTCATATCTAATGTTTAACTTTTTAAGAAAATGGCAAATTTTTTTCAAAAGTGTTTGTACAATTTTCCATTCCCATCATCAATATATGAGAGTTTTAATTTCTCCATATCCTCACCAACACTTGGCATGGTCAATCTTTAATTTTAGACATTCTGGTAGATTTATTGTAGTATCTCATTGTGCTTTTCTTTCCATGTATTAAAAATGTTGAACATCTTTTCATGTAATTTTTGCCATCCATTTGTTATTTTTAGTAAGGTATCATCAAATATCTTGCCACTTAAAAAATGAATTGATTGTTTTCTTATTAATGAACTTTGAGTGTTGTTTACATACTCTAGATATAAATTAAAAAAAATATGATTTGCAAATATCTTTTCTTAGTTTGGGGCTTGTTTTCAGTTCTGTTAACAGTGTCTTTTGAAGAGCAAATGATTTTAATTTTGATAAAGCACAGTTTATCAATGTATTTATTCACAGATTTTGCTATTACTATTGCATCTAAGAAATTTTAACAAAAGGCCACAAATATTTTTCATTATGCTTTCTTATAGAAGTTTGCTAGTCTTAGGTTTTAAATTTAGGTGTGGATCCATTTTGAAGTTTTTTTTTTGTATTGGTGCAAGATGTTGTTTGACTTTTCTTTCTTTCTTTCTTTCTTTTTTTTGCATTTGGAGATCCTATTGTTTTAGCACTATTTGTTGAAAGAAACAACTTTTTCATTCAATTGATTTTGCACTTTTGTTAAAAATCAGTTGTGCATTTAAGTGTTGGTTTATTTCTCAACTCTATTTCATTCCATTGATCTGTTTATTTCTTTATAATAATGCTTGAAATCTGATAGTAAACTGACATCTTAAAAATACTGACTCATAATATATATATATATATATATCTCTTCATTTTTTTGGTCTTTAATTTCTCTCAGTGATGTTTTATAGTTTTATGGGTACAAGTCTTTTACGTCTTTTATCCTACATATCCCTAATATGTTTGATATATTTTAAGTAGTATTATTTTTAAAGTTCTGATTATTCATTGCTAGTAAATAAGAATATAATTATTTTTGCATATTGAGCTTTTATCTTGCAACCTTGCTAAACTTACTAATTCGTTCTAGTAGCTCTTTGGGGCTTATGCTGAATTGTGACCTGAACTCGTACTCATACCCACAGCAAAGCAACACGGTGGCTGAAGTGGTTCCCAGACAGTATACTTCTTGTATACCAGCAGAAAGAAATGAGAAGCAAAAGCAAATCTTCTTTCAAGGAACATTGCATGTATTCAAGATCACAGGACTTCTGAGTGTTATGATCAGGTAATAACCTCACAATCAAAGATCACCAAGTGCACTAAAAGACAAGCTATTTTGATTATGTGTAATTAGAAACAATAAACAGAAGATTTAGATTCTGGAATCTACAGATGTTTAAACTCAGAGATAAAGAGTTTAGAAATAAAGTATGTGGGTTGAAACCAAGCTGCCTAGTTTGTATCCTGTCTCCTCCTTTAACTATATGCTGTTTAAAGAGAAACATTTAAAATACAAGGTATATATATGTTGAAAGTTTAAAAAGAAAGAAATGCAGAAGTAATCATAAGAAAATCATTGTGGCTAGACTTGTATCAGACAAAGTAGATACAAAGATGAAGTATTTACTAAAGAAAGGACAATTAATAGAGTCATTTCATCAAGAAGACAATTTTAATTAAATATGTATGCACCTGATAACATAAGTTCAAGAAAAAAAAGAGCAAAAATTGACAGAAGTAAAGGTAAATCCACAACTGATGAAACAGCTGGAGGGTACAGATTTCAATAAAATCACCAGGCAATTGCACCTAAATGTCATTTATGAATGCCTACGCCTTATAGCTATAAAATGTACATTACGTCTAATGCAAATGCAGGATCCACCAAAATAGGCTATGTAGAAAGTTTGACATTTCAGAGATTTAAAATAAGATATTTCTTTCATCAAATTAAACTAAACAGGAAAGCAACAACAAAAATATTTTTAAAAATCCAAAAACAATAGGAATTTAGGTATAATACTCCAAATCATGTATAAAATTAAGAAAACCCCAAGGAAAATTAAAAAGTATTTTGAATTGAATGATACTAAAAACATAACACCAAAATTTATGGAATGTAGCAAACACATAATTAGTAAAAATTTTATAGCATAAATGTATTTAATAGTGACAAATATTTAAAATTATATTTCAAACTTTCTTCTTCAGAAGCTCGAAAAAAGTGGAGTTATTTATACCCAAAATAAGTAGAAGGAAGGAAATAATATAATATCAAAATTTATAGAATGTAGCAAGCACAAAATTAGTAAAAACTTTATAGCATATATGTATTTAATAGTGACAAGGATTTAAAATTGTATTCCAAACTTTCTTCTTCAGAAGCCAGAAAAAGTGGAGTTATTTAAACCCAAAATAAGTAGAAGAAAGGAAATAATAAAAATAAAAGCATAAATCAATGAAATTAAAACAAACAATAGGTCATTGCTTTACTTGACTCTGCTGAGGCCATGTACTCTGAGTGATGTCAGGCCACATTTCTTGGTTTTGGCCCTCCCCTACCTTGGGGAGGTGAATCTCCTCTTTCTCTCTCTCTAATTTCTTTTCTTTTCTTTTCTTTTTTTTTTTTTTTGAGTTGGAGTCTCACTCTGTCACCCAGACTGGAGTGCAGTGGCCGCTCCGGGCCACCGCAGCCTCGACCTGCTGGGCTCGGGCGATCCTTCCGCCTCAGCCTTCCGAGTAGCCGGAATTACAGGCGCGCGCTACCACGCCCGGCTAATTTTTTTTTTACTGTAGAGATGAAGTCTCGCCAAGTTGCCCAGGCGGGTCTCGAACCCGCGGGCTCAGGCAATCCACTCACCTTAGCCTCCCAAAGGCATGGGATTACAGGCTGAGCCACCGGGCCCGGCTATACTGTGTTTTTATTGCACCTTTTCTATGTTTAGATATATATGTTAAAATACATACATATCATTGTGTTACAACTATCTACAGTATACAGTAACATGCTGGTCCAGGTATATATCCTAGGGGTAATAGGCTATACCATATAGCCTAGGTGTGTAATAGGTTATACAATAGGTTTGTGTAAGTACACTCTATGATGTTTACACAAAGATAAAAAAGTCTAATGACTTTTTTCTCAGGATGTATCCCCATCGTTAAGTGATGCATAACTATATGAGTTTAATGCAATTGTTATCAAAATTCAAGCAAGATTTTTTTTCAGACAAGATTATTCTAAAATTCATATGAAAAAGTAAAGGAACCAGAATAGCTAAAACATATGAAAAAGAATAAAGTAGGAAGAATCAGTCTACCCATTTTAAGACTTTTTGGCCACAATACTGACAAGGAAAGAAATATATACCAACAGAACAGCATAGAGAACTTAAAAAGAAAGGAGCCAGGCATGGTGGCTCACACCTGTAATCCCAGCACTTTGGGAGGCAGACACGAGAGGAATGCCTGAACCAAGGGGTTCAAGACCAGACTGGGCAACTTAGTGAGACCTCGTCTCTACAATAAATAAAAAAAATTGCCGGGTGTGGTGGCGTGGGCCTGTAGTTCCAGCTATTTGGAAGGCTGAGGTGAAAGGATCACCTGAGACCAGCAGGTCGAGGCTGCAGTGGCCGGCCATGACTATGCCACTGCACTCTAGCCTGGGTGACAGAGTGAGAATTCAACTCAAAAACAAAAACAATAAAAAAAGAAAGGGCAACTGTTGACAAAGGCTTAAAAGCAATTTAATGAAAGAAGAATCGTTTTTCCAAAAAGTGTTAGAGCAATTGGATAACCATAGGCAAAAAAAGAGAAAACTTTTACCTAAACCTTATATCTTATAGAAAAATTAACTCAAAATGGTTTATAGATTTATGTAAATTGTAAAATTATAAACTTATTAGAAAAAAATTGGAGAAAATTTTTAGGAATGGATGATGAGATCTATGATATAACATCAAAGCACAATTCATGGAAAATAACAACAATAAATTGGACTTAATCAGAATTTAAAACCTGTGCTCTTGATAAAAAGACAGTCTGGGAGAAAATATTTCCAAAACACATACCTGATAAAGAACTCATATCTAGAATGCATAAAGAACTCTCAAAACTCAACAGCAAAAAAAAAGAAAGAAAAAAAAAATCAAATTAGAAAATAGGCAACTTTTAAAATATGAAACTAGACTTCACTGAAGAGGATATACAGATGACAAATAAGCACATGAAAAGACGTTTCACTTTCACTAGTCATTAGAGAAATCCAAATAAAGACAATAATAAGCTATCTCTACACATCCACTGAAACAACTAAAATTAAAAGTAGTGACAAAGTCACATGCTGGTGAGGGTGTAGAGAGACTAGATCTCCCACACAGTGCTGGTAGGAATATAAAATAGTATAGGCACTCTGGAAAATTGTTTAGAAGTTTCTTAAAACTGTAAACATAAACTAACCATATGATCCAGCAATGACACCTTTGGGTAGTTATCCCAGAAAAATAAAAACTAGTTTCACACAAAAACTTGTACACGATTGTTCACAGCAGCCTTCTTTGTAACAGCCCAAAACTGTAAACAACCCAAATGTCCTGCAATTAGTGAATGGTTAAACAAACTGTGGTATACGCATGGCATGTAGTATTATTCATCAGTAAGAAGAAATGAACTCTTGATACATGAACAACCTGGCTGGATCTCGAGGACATTATATAAAGCGACAGAAGTCAATCTCAAAAGGCCACATACCATATCATCCTCAAGATCACAATTTCAAAATGACAAAGTTAGAGATGAAAAATAGATTAACAGCTGTCAGATATTAGGGACTGATGGGGGATGGCAGAGGGAAATGAGTATGACTATAAAGGGGTAGTGAGTGGTTGACTGGGCTGAGGGTTGCATAAATATATGCATGTGATAAAATGGCACATCAGTTGAAACTTTGTATCAATGTCAATATCCTAATTTTGAGGTTATACTATAGTTATTTAAGATGAAACCAATAGGGGAAACGGAGAGGAGGGCACATGGGGTCTTTCTGTACTATCTTTACAACTTCTTATAAATCTAATTTTTTCCAAGTAAAACCTTAAATAGAAAAGGTAGTTCATGCCTGTAATTCTAACACTTTGGGAGACCAAGGCAGAAGAATTGCTTGAATCTAGTAGTTCAAGACCAGGGCAACATAGTGAGACCTTATTTCTAAAAATAAACAAATAAATAAAAATTAGCTAGTGTGGTGGCACTCACCTGTAGTCCCAGCTACTTGAGGCTGAGGCAGAAGGATCACCCGAGACCAGGAGGTCGAGGCTGTGATAAGCCAGGAATTAATTCAATAAATATTTATTGAGTACCTACCACAGAACTGGCATTGTTCTAAGGCTCTGGGGTTACAGCTGTAAACAAGACACACAAAAACACCTGCCTGCATGGAGCTTATACAGAGATGTATTATTTTATGTAAAGTACAATATTAAATAGGTACTAGCTTCTAAATTAACAGGTGAAAGTGTAGTTGAAATTTGATTAATTAAAGCCATAAATGTTCATATATTCAACTAGATTTAAACATTTTGAATCATTTCAGTAAGAAAACTAATACTGCATTATATTTGCACATATATAACATTATGATTTGAAATATTAAGGGAATTATAAATTTGAGCTGTATGATTTTAAAAATTCATATTTTCATTGTTATTAGAGCAAAGAACCTTGGATAAAATACTATATTCTTTAGATATTCTTTGCCTATATATAAACTCTTTTTGGGACTAGGGTTGCTATTAGGTTTTATAATATAGCTCATAAATTAAGGTACAGAGTTTTTATTTGGTCATGTTTTCAAATATACTAGAGCTAGTGATTGGCCATATGGCTTTTCATAAGTTACTTCAGACAGTGTTCTCCCATCCATGAGCATACTACATTACCATAGGCAAAATGTTTTAAAGTTAATTAGGTTACTTCTCCCAGTCTCCTTTTTCCTCTTCCCAACCAAGCCCTGAATCAACTTACAAATCAGTACCAGCATCTCCTTTTTTCATGACCCTGAGTTTTCTAGAAAACCAGTCTTTCTTCATCTTAAGGCCGGTGAATGTTTTCTCATCCTGCCACACTAAGAAGTCATATTCTGTCCCCCACTTTCTCACTAAGTGCTTCATTCTACTAGGTGTCCCCTTAAGTATCTGTAGTTAGATTCATCACTGGGGCATGCAATGGGGGCCACAAAACAAGAAGAAAAACATAACTAGTGTCTGGAAATATTATTTCTGCAGATAAAAAGGAAGTACTTGGCAGTAGAATTTTGATTATTTTTGTTTTAAAATCATATCAAGGTACAGAGAAAAAGGGAAGAGAAATATCAAGTTTTACTTCTTTCCATTCCTTTTGTCTATTCAAATTATGACCTTTACAATTTCTTTGTCAGTAAGTCAAGCCTATTTTTTCCCATTTATAATAGGGTTGTTTCAGTACTCAGAATTCATTTCTATTGATTTAGAATAAACTTATATAATTAGAGAATGTATAAAAATATCATTAACCCTCAATAAGTCTAATATTTATAGATACTAAACTTATTTAAACTTAAGCCATAAAATTGATTGAAAGTTTATAATAAATAAGTGCCCCAAATTTTCCACAGAGATATTGACACATTTTGTACATAAAGCCTTCTCAGAAGGGTATTTATTTTAAAGAAATTATCCTATCACTTTGCCCCCCTCTAAAATACCATTTTAATAAAGTCACCACACCCTACTAAAAGGAGTTCTAGTGTAGCCCTCAGAGAATACTGCATAATCCAAGCAGTAAAGCAGATGAGAGCAGATTAGCAATTAGATCTTGAAAAACAGGCAAAATAAACAGCTATTGCTAATCTACATGAGATGCATTCACTCAATTAAATAGATGGAAACGTTATTATGAGCTCAATATTCCAACGATAGTCTTTAAAATTAAGAAGGATAGGGCAAATGAAATGCACACTGGGGGATTTAGAGCCTTTATGTATTAATTCTAAAGTATATAATGCAGAACACTGCAATGAAGTTAACAAAATTAATTAAAAGATTCTTTGCATGTAGCCATGAAATGATATTAAAAAATACATGCGTTTCTGACATTGTTAACAGTGAATGTGACTGCTCCTTAACATTCTTAATGTTGATACATCACCTTTTCTAAATATATCATTGATATAAAAAACATGAGTGATAACAGTTTTATTACCCAGAGCCTAGTGTGAGTATTGTTTTTAATATGCTTTCTGGTATTTACTTATCTCGTTCTAAATTTTAATAAGTAATAAGTTAGTCATGAATTTCAAATGTTTTAGAAGACTGCTATACATCTTTACTTTCAGATATGTATATATTTTAAAATTTGCAATTTCTACAAAATAAATTAGAGAACAAAATAAGGGGAGAATTATTAAATCTGTTTGAGAATTGTTATCAAACTCTTAAACAGAACAAAAATCTTTGAATAATTTTGGAAAAATAGTTAAAAACTTCAAAAGGAGCTTTTGCATTATGATAAATACATCATGTATAACCTCTATTTTCAAAGGGATAATGTAGCTACTTAATCCATTACTATTAGTGAATTTCAACACATCTATAGAATTATAACAATTAAGTGATTTTTTTATAAAAATAGCATAAAAATGATGAGCTGTGTTTATGAGAGCAAGGAAATATAGCATATTCATGTTGCCTCTACATTTTGGGTTCATTTAATATTTTTCTCTTTCCTTATGTTATTTTTTTTCTCCTTGTGACAAGTCTGAAAAGGCTTAGAAAATGTTTACGGACCAATTTTACTTAAAAATAACGATTACATAAAAACTACAGGCTGCACACAGTAGCTCATGTCTGTAATCCCATCACTTTGGGTAGCTGATTGCTTGAGCCTAGGAGTGTGAGACCAGTCTGGGCAACAGGCTCTACAAAAATACTTGGGAGGCCAAGACAGAAGGATCACCCGAGCCAGGAGGCTGAGGCTGCAGTGATCCGTGATCATGCCAGTGCCCTCCAGTCTGGATGACAGAGTGAAACCCTTCCCCAACTCAAAAACAAACCAAAAAACATTTAGAGTTTTGTTTGTCCACTTGTATTTCCTAATACGTATCAGTCATCCTTAATATGTAATAATTCTCTATCATCCTTTTTACTCTTATAGAAGTCTGCTTTAAACAATTATCCAGTTGATCTGAATGTTATTATGCATTTGTAACTGTTGATACTTTTTAAATTAAATTATAAGCTCCTTGAGATTGTGTTCTATATGGATAGGGGTTCAGTTAATATTCATTATTAATAGTCATAGGATCACATTAATTAATAATATCCATTCATTTATCCATTTACTGAACATTTACTATGTGCCAGGACATTGTCTTGAGGCTGCAGACACAAAGGTGAAAAACAAACCATCTCTGTTCCAAAGCTGCCCACACACCTGAAGGGTTGTGATAAGCAGAAAAATGTACCCCTAAAAATGACCACACCTAAATCCCCAGAACCTGAGGACATAGCAGTGAACAAAATAAAGTCCCTACCCTCATAGAACTTATGTTTTACATGGAGGAAAATCAGATGGTAAGCAAAATTAATAAATAAACTGACATTCAAGTAGTATTAAGTGCTCTGAATAAAAATAAAGAAACGTAAAGAGACAGAGTATATATGTGTGGGTAAGATGTAGAAAGGTGTAGATAAGGCAAAATTAGACAAAAGGATCCAGGGCTGAGAAAATGCCTTCTTTAATGATATATTCTTTTCTTTTTTTTTTTTTTTTTGAGTTGGAGTCTCACTCTGTCGCCCAGACTGGAGTGCAGTGGCACGCTCCTGGCCACCGCAGCCTCGACCTGCTGGGCTCCAGCAATCCTTCGGCCTCATCCTTCCAAGTAGCTGGAACTACAGGCGCGCGCTACCATGCCCAGCTAATTTTTTGATCTATTGTAGAGATGAGGTCTCACCAAGTTGCCCAGGCGGGTCTTGAACCTGCGGGCTCAGGCAATCCACTCACCTCAGCCTCCCAAAGCACGGGATTACAGGCTGAGCCACTGAGCCCGGCTGTATTCTTTTCCTAAAATCA
>CAUYQG010104081.1:0-22724 GCA_963574415.1 Tarsius wallacei | reverse complement strand
ATACCCCTGATTGCCTTCTCTTCTCTGATTGCTCTAGCCAGGACTTCCAATACTATATTGAACAGGAGGGGTGAGAGTGGGCATCCTTGTCTTGTACCAGTTTTCAGGGGAAATGGTTCCAATTTTTGTCCGTTTAGGAGTATGCTGACTGTGGGTTTCTCGTATATGGCTTTTACAATGTTGAGGTATGTTCCTCGTATGCCTAGATGTTCAAGGGTTTTTATCAAGAAGGGGTGCTGGATTTTTCAAAAACTTTTTCTGCATCTAACAATATAATCATGTGGTTTTTGTACTATTTTCTAATTAATTCTGTAGTTTCACTGAAGTAGGAGGTAAAGTCTTCAGCTGAGAGGAGGAAGAGTGAGGTATTAGAAAGTATAAGAGAAAGTAGATGGGATAAAATTATATTCTATGAGTGTGGAAGTTTGAACTAGCACAGAAAATGTAGTAGTATTGCATAATAACCCTAAGGATATACGAATTTAAGTATTCATAAATTTAAAATGTAAAGAAGACTTTACATTTGTGTATGAGTTTTTTTGTGTATGCGTCTGTGTGTTTCAGCCTCTTAGAGATCCTCAGATGTATATATGAGAATAGAGATGAATTTCACAAATTTTGATAATTTCCTGGGTAATAAGATAAAAAGAACGGCAAGAGAGTTGAAGACTTTTTCAACTGAGTAATTATAATGATGGAGCAGGGAATTCAAGACAAAGAAAAAAGAGTAAAATGGGCATATCAAGGAGAGTATTGATGTCATTGAATCAATATATTAGAGACTTTAGTATGGTCAAGTCAATGCAGAGTCAAGGAAACTAGAGGGAAATAAACAGAAAAAAGTGAAAAATATTGATCCTGGACTTGCAAATAAGAACATGGTAGGGGGTCTTGATAGCAACAACATTTAGAGCTACATTGTTCAATAAAACTTTCTTTTTGATGAAGAGAATGTTTTATAGCTGCATCATACAATTCAGTTGTCTATGGAACATGGAGATGTAGCACTGTGACTAAGAAGCAATATTTTATAAACTTTTTTATAAAAAGATAAATGGATATATAATTGAAATTACAAACTGCAGATGTCTAGAGTTCACAATTTAATAAGGTTTGGCATATGTATGCACCCCTCTGTCATCTGATGATCACTATTATTATTGTAACTACATACACATCACATCGAAATGTTTCTTATGTCATTTGGAGTTACATCTATCAACTCCTCCCTACCTCTGTCCATTTTTAGTCAACCAATGAAGGCTTTCTGTCATTCAAAAGTAGTTTGCATAACCTGAACTTTTATACATTTGGAATTCAGCAATATGTTCTCTTTATTATTATTATTATTATTATTATTATTATTATTATTATTATTGTTCTAGCTTCTTTCAGCAAACATTAGAATTTTGAGGCTCATCAACATTGCATCTATCAAAAGGTTATTCCTTTTAGTTGATGAGCAGCATTACATTTCATGGTTATACTATTTTTTTTAATTGATGGAACAACTGAATTGTTTCCAGAATGGGGCTATTATAAATACAGCCAAGTACATTTGTGAACAATCTTTATATGAACATATGCTCACATTGTTTTGGAGAAATAGCTATAGTAGACAACTGGATCAAATGGCAGATTACTTGGGGGACTCAAAAATACCAGAATTATATTTTAGAAGGTGGCCCCTTGTAGTACAGTCTTCCCCTGCTAGGTAAATATTCAAGGAACCCATCAGCATTAGTGTACCAGCTAGCATTGTTGTGAGAGTCTGTGATGTAGAAGAAACTTCCTGACTAGTGGCAAACAGGTGACTGCTTCTCCCACCATGACAATGCACCTGCCCACACCATGCTAAGATTTCAGTAGATGTTTTACCAAAAAAAAAAAAACCATATGAGCCACATCTCCCCTGTCCCCGTTCACCTGATCTCGCCCCAAGGGACTTTTTTTGTTGTTTTTTCAGACAAAGAAAGTCCTCAAACAGAAATGGTTTGTCCATGTGGAAGAGGTAAAACAAAAAACGTCAGAAGCACTAAAAGATATCAAAACTGAAGTGTTCAAAAAACTGTTCTGAGCAGTGGAAAAAACATCTCGACAGGTATTTTGTATCAAATGCAGAGTACTTTGAAGGTGACTGAAGTTCAAACATGCAAGAATAAATGCACAATTTTTTGTAAATAAATTCCAGGTTTCTTGGGTCCTCCCTTGTTTGTTTATTTTTAGCAAAACTGCCAAGTATCTCCAAAATTTGTTTACTATTGTGTATTCCCTGGAGTGCATGAGGGTTCCATTTGCTTCCCTTCATTGTCAACATTTGGTGTGGCAAGTCTATTTATGTTTAGACATTCAACTATGTTTGTGGTGATATTTCATTTTTCTTAAATTGCATTTATTTAATGACTAATGACATTGAGTGTTGTCTCATGTCCTCATTTACAATAAATATTTCTAATGCAAGATCTTATATATTCTTTTATGTTCTTTCATATAAGTTTTACAGTTTTTTCATATATTTTAGTGCTATGATTTTGAACACATTTTGTATATTTTGTGAAAAATTCATCATTTTTTAATGTGGATACCAGTTGTTCTGCATCATTTGTTGAAAGAGTTATTTTTTTTTTGATAGAATTGCTGATATAACATTTGTCAAAAATAATTGATCACATGTTCATGGGTTTATTCTGTGTATTAATCTTTTTGTCTAACTTAATTCCAATGACTCATTGTAATGTCAAAGTATATTTTGAAATTAAACAAGAGAATATACTTTTTATAAAATTTGGTCTTATATTTAAAGGTTATTTTCATTATTAGGCAATTTCTATTTCAATATACATTTAAAAGTAAACATCAAATTCTAGTAAAAAGACTGCCTGAATTTTTTATTTGGATTGCTTTGAATTTATACAGAACTTTGCAAATAATTTGCATATCTTTAATATTGATTGTTCTGGTCTATGATCATGGCATATCTCTTTAATTATAGCTTTAATTTTTTTTACCAGTAGTTTTCAGTTTTCAGTGTAGATGTAATGTACATGTTTTATCAGGTTTACTAACAATATCATATTTAATTTTATTGCCAATAACTTTGTACTTTTAGTTTCAATTTCTGATTGTATTCATAGTATATAAAATACATTTATTTTTTCTGAACATTTTCTGAACTCACTTTTTAATTCTATAATTATTTTTATGAAAATTAAATTTTTTTCACATTATTTTCATCTTCAAATAAAAGTTATTTTGCTTCTTTTAAAATCTGAAAGTCAATATTCCTTTATTGATTTATTGTATGAGTCATAATCCCAAGCAAAACTATATAGAAGCAGTGAGTTGTAGACATTGTAAATTTGCTTCTGATTTTAAAGAAAGAAAAAAAACACCCAGAATTTACTTTCACATAGAAGAATAGCGTTTGATGTATTTTCTTTTGGATGTCCTGTGTAATAATGTATGAATGCCTAATTCAATCAAATTTGATTTTTACATTCTTTGAATATATTAATATGGTAAATTACATTGATTTTTGAATTGATACAGTACAAAAATGTAAAACAATTTTGCTTTCTTGAGGGAAAAAAAGCAATTTGATAATAATATGGTATATTTTTGTATATTGTTTGATTTGGTTAGCATATTTTTAAAAAATGTATCTATGTACTTGAGACATTTTATTTATTTATTTTTTGTAATCTCTTTTTATTTTGTTTTGGTGTCAAGAAATGCTGATGTCATCTAATTTACAAGAAATTATTGCCTATTATTCAATTTTCCTAAACAATTCGTGTAGAATTATTTATTAGTTAATCCTTACATATTTTGTAGACTTTGCCAATAAAATCATTTGTTGGCTTAGTGCAGTGGCTCAAGTCTGTGATCCCAGCACTTTGAGAGGCCAAGGTGAGAAGATTACCTAAGGCCACGGGTTTGAAAACAGCCTGAGCAACTTGGTGAGACTTCCTCCCTGCAATAAATCAAAATAATTAGCTGGGCATGATAGCGCTCACCTGTAGTTCCAGTTACTTGGAAGGCTGAGGAGGAAAGAACACCTGAGCTCAGCAGGTTGACACTGGGGTGCCATGAGTGTGCCACTGCACTCCAGCCTCGGTGACAGAGTGAGACTCCAACTCAAAAAAAAAAAAAAATGGTGCTGGCGTTGTGGGAAGATTTGTAGGTTAAAAAAAGAAAGTTTATTTAATGGATAGAATAATATTCAGGTTATTTATTTTTAAACAAGATTTTACAGGTGTCTTTCAAGGAAATTGTCAATTTCTTACACTTTGTCTAATTTATTGGCTTAAGTTTGTACACAATATTTCTTAGATTTTCATGTCTAAAATATCTGTGATGATGTAACCTTCCAAATTCTTAATATTGGTAATTTAAACATTATCTTTCTTTTTATTGTTTGGTCTAACTAATGTTTTTATCATCTTTTAGATTTGCTTGAATGAACTGCTTTTTGTTTCATTGATCTTTATTCTTTCTTTATTTTCTATTTTATTGATTTCCACTCTAATCTTTATTATTTCCTTTATTTTGCTTACATTGTATATAATTAAATCATCTTTCATAGAATCTTAGGGTAAAAGCTCAGACCATTTCTTTGAGAATTTGCTTTATTTCTGCTATAGGTGTGAAGTAGTATTGCTCTTAGTATTGCTTTAACTGTATCTCACAAATTTTAATCTGTTGCAGTTTTCTTTTTGTTCAGGTCAAAAGACTCTCATCTAACTTTTAATATCTTATTTGACACATGGGCTCCCCAGATATTTGTTACTTTATTTCCAAATATTTTGGATTTTCCATTTTTTAAGTCAATTTGAAATTTGATTAATTATGATCAGTGTACATGATTTGTACAAATTCAATCCTTTAAAACTCATCAAGGCTTGCTTTAAAGCTCAGATTATAGACTGTTTTAGTGTATGTTCTATGAAAGCCATAGAATGTATGTTCTGATGTTATTGAATAAACTGTTATGTAATTGGCAATTATGTTAAGTTGATAATAGTTTTTCTCAATATTTATACTTGCTTATGGATTTTATGTCTATTTAATTATAAAGTAAGGAATATTGAAGTCTCCAATATAATCGTGGATTTGTCCATTTCTACTTGTAGTTTTATCTTTTTTCTTCATATATTTTTGAAGCTCCATTATTAGGTGCATAAGTAGTTAAGATGGATAACAGTTATGATTGCTATAATATACTGATAAAGGTATTTCTTTGCTATTATAAAATAGCTTCTTTTGTCTCTGATAGTACCATTTTCTCTGAAATCTACTTTGATATTTATATAATCAGTCTACTATTTATTGGAATGGTATTATAATCATATATGATTTTATATTCAAATTTTAACCCAGTTATATTTTCATAGTTAAATAGATTTTTTCAATAGTATATAATATAGCCGGGCTCGGTGGCTCAGCCTGTAATCCCGCATCTTTGGGAGGCTGAGGTGAGTGGATTACCTGAGCCTGTGGGTTCGAGACCCGCCTGGGCAAGCAAGACCTCATCTCTACAATAAATCAAAAAATTAGCCAGGCATGGTAGCACGCACCTGTAGTTCCAGCTACTTGGAAGGCTGAGGCAGAAGGATCGCCGGAGCCCAGCAGATCGAGGCTGCGGTGGCTGGGAGTGGCCACTGCACTCTAGTCTGGGCGACAGAGTGAGACCCCAACTCAAAAAAAAAAAAAAGAAATAGTATGTAATAAATTGCTTTTTTCTTATCTAAAGATCTCTACTTTGCAATGAGACTAGCCATTTATATTTAACTTAATTACAGATGTGATTAAAATTAAATACGCTGCCTTGGTATTTGTTTTCCTCCTGTTTAAGATTTGTGTCTTTTGCATGTTTTTTCTGCATTCATTTCAATTAATCTTTTTTTTCTCTTTTAATTTGTATTTTGAAATTGTGGGGTGCAATTCAGGTTTAGGTATACAAATGTTCCTTGTGCAGGTACCCTTATTGATATGATGTGCTCCCCCGTCCCCAGGTGGATATCAACTATTGTCAATCCCAACTCCTCACCCCCACCCCCACCCAGCAGTTTCCTGCTACTTTCAATACCTCTCCAACAGTAATACGGTAGTTGTTCAAGGTCTACTTAAGTGAGAACATATGGTACTCAGCTCTTTGTTTCTGTGAGAGATCACTCAGTATTATAAACTCTAATTCCATCCAGGTAGCTGTGAAATTCATGATTTTGTTCTTCTTTATGACTGCATAATATTCCATTGTACATATGTACCACATTTTTTTAATCCAGTCCTCTTTTGATGGGCAGCATGGTTGATTCCATATTTTTATAATTTCCTTTTATTTCCTTTGCTGACTAATTGATTATAACTGGAATTTTTTGTGTATGTGTGAAAGCATTTATATTGTATAGCTTTAATTTATCATAATTTACCTTCAGTGATGTGTTTTGTTCTCTAATAGCCTTTTAAGTAGAAGATATTCCTTTTCAGTTGTATTCTCATATTGTCTTTAAATTTTTCAAGCTTTTTTTTTTTTTTTGAGTTGGAGTTTGTCACTCTGCCTGGACTGCAGTAGCATGCTCACGTCCACCACAGCCTCAGCCTGCTGGGCTCAGGTGATCCTTCTGCTTCAGTCTTTCAAGTAGCTGGAACTACAGGCATGTGACCATTATGCCTGGCTAAGTTTTTGATTCTAACGTAGAGATGAGGTCTCGTCAAGTTGCCCAGGCTGGTCTCGAACCTGTGGGCTCAGGCAATACCCTCACCTCGACCTCACAAAGTACTGGGATTATAGGTGTGAGCCACTTCACTCAGCAAATTTTTCAGGTTTTTGAAGTTATTTTGTTGTATAAGAATAAGATAAATTTTTATTTTTAAAGATTTATATTTTTCACATGAATACGTTGCCTGTCTTTGTCATGCTATAATTGCTACACTGCATGTGAAAGTATTTTTATATCCCCATGTTGTTTACTTTCCTATCACCTACTCATACCTACTGAAGTTCACTGTTGTAGACTGAATAATGATTCACACTTGCCATATCCTATTGACAGAAACCAGCAAATATGCTACTTTGCATGGCAAAAGGAACTTTCAAAATGTGATTAATTTAAGTATTTTGACCTGGGGAGATTAATCTGTGTTATTCGGGTGAATACAGTGTAATCTTAGAGTTCTTATAAGAAGGATGTAGGAGAATCAAGGAGACAAGTGACAATTGAGCTGAGGTTGAAGTGATGTAGCGAGGTACCAAGACAAAAGGCATCATCTAGAATCTGGAAAGGTCAAGAAACAGATTCTCCTCTACAGCTGTCAGAAGGAATACCACCTTCGATTTTGATTTCCTCAGAACCCCTTCATACTTCTAACCTCCAGAACTGTAAGGTAGTAAATTTGTGTTGTATTAAGACACCAAGTATGCAATAACTTGCCACTGTAGCATTTGGAAGCTGTTAACGCCCTCAATCAGTAAGTGCTACCCCTTTTTTTAAGAGGTTAGTAGGTGGAGTCTAACTAGTTGAATATATATGCTTATATTTTTCACTTTTCCAATGTAAATTCAGACTAATTAGTTTCTGGTCATACCTCAGTTTCAATAGACTGCTGTTAGGAATGGTCTATAATAAAATGGTAAGTGAAAAAGACAATTGAGCTAAAATCATGTAGAGTAGAGCCTAGTATATTGGACTTATCTTTTCAATTTGTAGTTTGCTTAAAAGTCTCATAAACTGTTCATTCAGCATAGACATGAACAAATTTAACTACTCTGAGAATAATTTTTTTTATTTTTTTAGTTTGGAGTCTCACTCCATTGCCCAGGCTATAGTGCGGTAGCACACTCACCCAGAGTCGACCTGCTGGGCTCTGGGGATCCTTCCGCCTCAGCCTTCCAAGTAGCTGGAACTACCAGCGCGCTACCAGTGTGCTACCATGCCCGACTAATTTTTGATTTATTGTAGAGAGAAGTCTTCCCAAGTTGCCAGGGCTGGTCTCGGACTCGCGGGCTCAGGCAATCTACTTGTCTTGGCCTCCCGAACCACTGGGATTCCAGGCTGAGCCACCGAGCCTAGCCAGAAGAATGTCTTTTACATTAAATAGTTATCCAATGAACCATGGAGAACTTGCAACAGTCACTTGTTGTGTCCTACTTCCTCCACTAATTCCACCGAAAATTATATTTAATTTTCCTTCAGTGCTTATTAATCCCCGTTTATGATTGGAATAAATTAGATTTAAATTATGTAACCATTTTGAATTTTATTTCAGCATCAAAAAATGATGTGACTGGTATGTTACATATGAATATATTTTAATTTGGGGGAATATATGAAATGAAAGGTAACAGTAATCTTTGTGCCTGGCATTTACTTTATCGCTTGTTTTAATATTTTTGGTCAAACAAATATGTGCGTATATATTATATAATTTGCATTTTTATTTATTTTGCTTGTTTTGCTTATTTTCTTAAGTTTAGTAAATTTATTGATTCATATAATAAGTTAAAACAAATGCCCATTTTTAAATTGCTTTCATTCATTTATTGCTGTTTTTTTAATTCCTCATACATTTATAAATGAATAGGAGCCATTATACAATGCAACATTTTATATATTTTTAAAAATAAAAATCTGAAAGAAAATAATGTGACCTTTATATACTAATACACACACACACACACACACACACACATACACACACACACACACGCACACACACACACTTTTTTTGAACTGGGATTTCCCTCTGTCACCCAGGCTAAACTACAGTGGCACGGATCAAGATCACAGCTCACCACAACCTCAACCTCCTGGGCTCAGGTGATTCTTCCACCTCAGCCTCCCAAGTAACTGGGACCACAGGCACATGTCACCATTCCCTGCTATCTTTTTGTGACTTTTTTCATAAAGAGGAAGTCTTGCTATATTGCCCAGGCCCTCTCAAACTCCTAAGTTCAAGCAATCCTCTTACCTTGGCCTCCCAAACTGCTGGAATTACTGGTATGAGCCACCACACCTGGCTTAAACCTTAAATAATTCAACTACTGTATTACGCAGAAAATGTGCACAAATTGTCAATATGTAGTATGAGGGGGGCCCCCCAAAAACAAAATTCATTCATACAAAATTGTTTATTTATTCTTACATAATTAAATTTCAGTCACCTTCAAAGTGCTCTCCGTTTGAGAGTTTTTCCACTACTCAAAACAGTTTTTATACTCATCCATTTTGATGCATTTTAGTGCTTCTGCTGTTTTTATTTCACCTTTTCCACATTTGCAGAAAGTTTCCGTTTAAGAACTTTTTCATCCAGGGAAACAAACAAAGATTACTCAGATGAGATTGGATGAATAGGGAGGGTGAGGCATGGGGATCATGCTGTTTTTGGTCAAAAACTGCTGAACAGTGTGGTGAAGGCAGAGGCATTGTCATAAAGGAAGAACCAGTCACCTGTTTGCCACAACTTGTGACACTTATTCCACAAAAATTGACACAACCTTCTCAAAACGTCCAGATAAAAACTTTGGTTGACCGTTTGATCTGGAGGAACAAATTTTGAGTGTACTAGAAGGGGCCTGCCCTCCAAAAGATAATTCCATGCTTTGGAGGTGGTTCCTCCTTGTAGTTAAAATTGCTAGTTGTTGAAAAGTAATAATTAAAAGATTGAGGCTCATTTTCAGAGTTATAGTCTATTTGAGTTTGTAATCTCTTCATAAATCAGATTGATCTCATGGGCCTCAGTGAAAAAAGACCCATGAATTAAAAGTTAATAGTTTATGAAATTCTTAATACACATTTATCATCTAAGGTTGAGCAACAAAGTGGATTGTTTTAACTTATACAATATCCACTAGTACATATACATCGAAATATGCTTTATATGATTATTAGTATACTGAGCATTTAATCCAAATGTGGAAAAATTTTACTTGTTATCTTACCAATTCTCAAGTTATAGAAAATGTATACAGTAGCATAATATAACATTTTATAAATTTTAATTTCTTAACTTTAATAAGATTGTCATAGCTAATTTGTAAAACATTGATTTCTCTTTGATTCTTTAGTATATATCTACTTTATTAATGTCCTAAGGCAACCGTAACAAATTAATAAATATCTGTTGACTTAAAGCTACAGAGATATGTCTCTCACAAGGCTGGCAGTCAAAAATACAACTTATGACTAAAATCAAGGTGCTAGTAGGGCTGTACTGCTTTCACAGATTCTGGGAGATAATTCATTCACTATCTCTTCCAGCTTCTGGTGAATGTAGGAATTCATATTCTGTCTACTCTCCTACCCTTCCAATGTGTCTTCTCTTCAAGTGTGTAATCTCAAATAAAAGTCAAACACATAGAGAAAGTAGAATAATGGTTACCAGAGGGATGGGACATGAGGGGGACCTGTCTGTAAAATGGTGCAAAGTTGGATATGTGTAGAAAACCAATGTACAGCATGAGGACATTAGTTAACACACTCCACCATCTATATTCATGGGTTCTACATTCATGGATTCAGTCAACCACATATTGAAAATATTTAGGAAAACAAAATCTATAAAGTTCTAAAAAGAACTTGAATTTGGTGTGTGTGGAGTACTATTTTGAATCCAAGTGAATGAAGTGTTGTGCAGATTGTGCCAGGTACTATGAGTAATCTGGAGATGATTTAAAGTATAAAAGAGGATGTGTGTACACTCTATGCAAATACTACACTCTTTTATATAAAGGACTTGACCATCCAAAAATTTTGGTATCCACGGAGGGTCTCATTACCATCTCCCATGGATACCAAAGGACTCATATAATATTGTATGGTGTATCAGACATTTGCTAAGAGAGTAGATTTTGGGAATTGTCACTAGACACAAAATGAAAGTAATTATGTGACATGGTAAACATGTTAGTTAGCTTCACTCTAGTAATCATGTTGCTAAGTTTTCATATATCAAAACATTATGTTGTACACCTTAACTAAATACAGTTAAAAAAGAAAAACACAAAAACAAAAACTCTTTGCTGCATAGTACCTGCAGAGTACATTTAGAACCTATCTGGATAATCCAGGCAATAATTACATCTGCAAAGTCATTTTATTTTTTCATATCAGGTAATATACATTCTAATTATTAGGATATAGATAATTTTTTGGGGGGGGTGGGGAGTGGGTGTTCAGTCTACCTCACTTCCTTTAAAAGGAATTAGAGTTTGCTTTAATCAAACACACTAGTTCATTATCCACATAAGTGTCTCTGTACCTCCCAGGCAATTGTCCACATCAAACATGAGTCTGAGATTCTTATAAGCTGAATGATTGTTGACAGTTTGACTTTTTTTTGGTCCCTGTATTTTATGTAGTGCACATTTTTATATAAAGTTTTGAGCTTAATTCTCCCTTGTGGCTGAAAGAATTGTTTTAGATCATAATCTCTTAAGAAACATAGAATATAGTGATTTTCTGGGAGTGACTACTTCAGTATGAGGTACAGCATGACATTCCATAAACATATTTTTATTGTGATTTCATGGATAATGAACCACTCATGCCTCTTTGCAAATAAATAGGTATAATATACTTCAAGGCTGTTAGATCAGGAACAGCTCATCTACATTGCTGTAAATTGCTTGGAGGGTAAACTGTTTGCAGATTCTAACATAGTAAGAAAATGACAGAGATGATTTCAATTGAGTATGGAAAAAATAGTGAGAAATGTGAGATTTAAAATTACAAATAATGAAAGTTAATATTGAAATTTCCATTTAGTGGTTTCATAATGGACCATATGAACCTTTGCTATAACAATGTAAAAGTAACATTTTTGACAATGTATGGTTGAGATAAATGTGAAAGCACGCTAAAATTACATTTTAATAGAACTAATGTAACTTTTTTTGATAATTGAGAGACAGGAAGAGAGAGAGAAAGAGAGAAGACGAGAAAGGAGAAAGGAAGACAGTGAAGAGGGGATGGAGGAAGGGAGGAAGAGAAAGCTAGGAAAGAAAAAGCAGAGCAGAATTTCACTTATCTCAGATTTTTTCACTCCTGATAAGTTAATTATCTGCTTAGGGCCAGTGATTAGCAATTTACAAATGTAGGATTACCATATGGATGCAGAAAGGCAAAAGTGAGCCTTTTCCATAAGTTTTCTTCTCAGAGAATCACTTCCTATCCTGATCACTCTATCGATATTTTCAACCCTATTTCTCAATGTTTTAAATTCCTATTTTTTAATGTATATTTTATTCTTTGTCTCAAGAATCATTTATAGCATTCAACTTTTTAAACTGTCTTATTTATGACTGACTTCCACAATAGGATGTCAGTTCTAGAAGGGCAGTGTTACTACTCTGATTTGTTCAGTACATATAGTGTTTACAAAAACAATGGCCTCCCCCCAAAAGTAGAATTATATTGGTTTTTGCTGAATAAACGAATTAGTCATTTAATTAATACTTATTCAACAACTAACTTATTTTCAAAGTAACCATTGAGATATGTGTTCATAGATTATTTCCATAAACGATTTCCCTAAGCATTCCTTAAAATCCAGTGAACTTCATGCTGTGAAACAAGCAAATAAGTATGATCTTTACAATGCATTATATAGTATCACTGGAATTTACACACACCTAGGCAGTTGGAAACTAAATGCATATTAAAACTTCAACAAAAAAGTGACTAAGCCAAAGTTTGGACAATAAAGAAATTAAAAATGTATTAAATAATGTTTTCATACAAGAAGATTCTTTCTGTCATATCTATTAGATTATAGGCATTCTAAGACTAGAAGACTATGTATTTCTTATTTCAGTAACTCACAGAATGAGTATCAAGAAATAGATATTTAACATATATTTATCAATATTTTTGAAACATTTATTGAGATTTAATTTACATACCACTTGAGTGATCCATTTGATGTATGCAACATCATGGTTTTTGGTATATTCTCAGTTTTGTGCAACCATCACCACACTCAATTCATATACTTTATTATACCCTAAAGAAACTCTTCATACATTAACCACTCTGCAACCTCTCCAGCCTAAGCAGTACAGAATCTACCTTCTGTGTCTATAGATTTGCCTGTTCTGGACAAGACACATAAACTGGATCATATATGTAACATTTGTTTCTGGCCTTTTCATGTAGTATGATGCTTTCATGATCCTTCATATTATAATACTTCATTCCTCTTTATTGCCAAATAATAGTCCTTTGCATTTTCCCATTCATCAGTTGTTGGGTATGAGGAATAGTTCCATATTCTGGTTATTATAAATAATGTTGCTGTCAACATATGCATACAAGCATTTGTGTGAAAATATCTCTTCAGTTTTCTAGGGTATACACTTTGCAGTAGAATTGTTGGAGCATATAATAAGTAGATGTTTATTCGTTCTAAAAACTACCAGAAAATTTTTCAAAGTGATTGTGCCATTTTGCAATTCAACCTACCATGCATGAGGGTCCCAATTCTCTACCTCTTTGTCAACACTTACTCTTCTCTTTCTTATGATAACTATCAAATTCTGTGAGTAATGGTATCTCTTATGATCTGAATGTTTGTGCCTCCCTAAATTCATATGTTAACATCCTAACCCTGAAGGGGATCATTATGACACTGGTTCTTTAGATTCTTTACGTGAAGAACTACTCTATTATTTTCTATGTGGTGATAAGTTCATGAGGGTAGAGTCTTCACAAATGGGACTAATGCCCTTATTAAAGAAAACCCAGAGAGCTCTTTTTTACTTTTTCTTTTTTGCCATGTGAGGTTATGATGAGAAGAGGGTTCTCCAGACACTAAATTTTCTAGTGCACTGATCTTAGACTACCTATCTTCCAAAATAGTAAGGAATATATTTCTGTTGTTTTTTAAGCCCCACAGTTTAAGGTTGTCTGTTATAGCAGCCTGAATAGACTAAAATAGTATTCCATTGTGAGTTGATTTGCATTTTCCTGATAGCTAAAAATGTTCAGTATCTTTTAAGGTTATTACTGGCCATTTTCTATATTTCTAGAGAATTCCCTAAATCATTTCCCCATTTGTAATTTGTCTATTTGTCCTTTGATTTTAAAGATGTTAGTTGTCTTTATATATTCTGGTTACAAGTCACTTATCAATATGTGATTTGCTGATAATTTATCCCATTTCACATGTTGTCTTTTCACTTTCTTGATGGTATCCTTTGAGGCACAAGGTATTTTAATTTTGCTGAATTCTAATATATTCCAATCTTTTTTTACAAATGCTTTTGAAACCATGGATGAGCCAAGGTCAGAAAAAAAATTATGTCTGTGTTTTATTCTAAGCATTTTATAGTTTAGTTCTTACATTTAGATCTTTGATTCATTTTGAATGCATTTTTATATGTAATATGAGGTACTAGTCCATCTATATTCTCTGGATGTGGAAATCCAGTTATTCTAGCACCGATTGTTAAAAGATCATTCTTTTCCTATTGACTTGTCTTGAAAGCCTTGTTAAAATTAAATGATTGTAAATGCAAAGGCTTATGTCTCAACACTCAATTTTGTTCCATTGATCTATGTCTATCCTTATGTCAGTATCCTGCAATGCTGATTGCTGTGACTTTGCAGTAAATTTTGGAATCAGGAAGTATGAGTACTAGAACTTTGTTCTTCTCTTTCAAGTTTGCTTTGACTATTATGAGATATAGTTCATTTTTTCCCATTTCATAGATTTATTTTTCCCTCTGTTGGTTATATTCTTTGATGCATGCACGTTTTTAATTCTTGTGTAGTTCAATTCTTTTGCTTCCTGTGTTTTTGCTTTCATATCCAAAATAGTCTTTGCCAAATCTAATGTCATGAAGGTTTTTATCCTAAAGGTTTTATAGGTTTTGGTCTCACATCTAGGTCTTTGTTCATTTCAAGTTAATAAGGTAAGTGTCCAATTTTACTCATTGCCTATGAGCAAGCTGGGGTAAGAACAATTGAGTCAAAAATATTCTCAATGGGCCATGTCCAAGGTAAAGCCAACACTCAGCATGGACTTAATAGAAGAATAAGACTTTCAAATTTTGGAAACACTTTCCAGGAATTTAGGCTCTGAAACATGGAGATAGGGAAGTAGTAATAGATGTATGAAATACAACTGTACGAGAAATGTTTCCATCTATTCTCATTTGGTAGAAGAGAACATCTTATGTTCTCTACTGCAGCTATTTGGATTGCCTTTTCCAGTTTGCTAAGCTGAGAGTAAGAAGAAGGATGTTAACTGTGTTCTAATAGATACAGACATTTGCTGTTTCTGGGATTTTAGTAGATTTTTTAAAATAAATGCTTATTCATTTTTTTCATACATATAAGACAATTTCTGGAGACTTTTGTGTTTTAAAAATAATTTTAAACAAACATTTTTCATTGAAGAGCAATTTCTGTAGTTTTTTGTGTTGCCATTCCAAAAAATCTACATACTTGTTAAACAGATTGGATAAAAATCCTTGTCATTTGTATACTAATTTTATTAACATAAATATTATTACCCATTTAAATAGGATGTTTTATTTCTATTGCTGTTTTATCTTAAAGAAAATAAAAGAAAACACATATTGCAGAACTTACTGCTACTTTTCATTTTGGGAGCAAGAAAACAGTAACTTTAACTTTTGTAGTTTCATTGTCTAAGACACGCATATGTTGATAAATTGGCATTTACATTGTAATTATACCTATTAATAATTATTCATTTTTTATGGTTAAGAAGTTATGTGTAGGTATGTTTCTTAAACCAACACCCTTTTAAAAGTAAATCAATACTAATTATTTTGCATACTAAACAATAGAGATTATATAAAATAGTAATAAACAAAGAATAATATATTAACTTTGTGAATATATGTGAAATAAATTCAAAGTGTGCATAATCTGCTTCACTTTTTAAAAAATTTTATTTTAAATATGTGGGATACAATTCAGGGTTAGGTATACAAATGTTCATTATCAGGTACCCTTTTGAAATTAAACAAGCATATATTTGCAATACATGGCAAAGAAGAAAAGTGTGGATTCTGGAGCAATATAACCTGGGTTTTAGTTCTGGCTTATTTGGATTATGTTTAATTTAGATTACTTTTGTTTTCAATTAATTCTCAGTAGTTCTGTTTTAATATAAAATGATAATAATAATATCAAGTAAATTGTGGGGTATTTTTGAAAACTAAAATTATTTAAAATATATATCACATTTGAAATGTGCCTTGTATTTTTAAGTGCTTAATAAATGCAAGTCACTGTTTTTGTTTTTATTATTATTGCTTATTTTATTTGTTTATTTATTTTATTTATTATATTTTGAAGATGTGTACAATTCAGGCTTAGGTATATAAATGTCCATTATGCAGGCACCCTTGTTGATGAGGTGTGCCCCCCTACCCCCTCACTGGCAGGTTCCCACTACTGCCAATCCTTTTCTTATAATGTTATAATAATTGTTCAAGGTCCGCTTATGAGTGAGAACATGTGGTACTCAGATCTTTGTTTCTAAGTCCATCCAAATTGCTGTGAAGTTCATAATTTTGTCTTTCTTTTTGACTGCATAATATTCAATTGTGTACATGTACTTTTTTTTTAATCCAGTCCTCTGTCAATGAATAGCATGGTTGGTTCTATATTTTGGCTATTGTGAATAATGCTGCAATTAACATGAGTATGCAGGTATCTTTTTCATAGAGTGATTTGAGTTCCTCTGGGTATATTCCCAGAAAGGGTATTTCTGGGTCATATAGAGGGTCTATTTTTAGATATTTTAGGAAGCACCACACTGTTTTCCACAGAGGTTGTACTAATTTACACTCCCACCAACAGTGTAGAAGTGTTCTACAAAAAAGATACCTGCACATGCATATTCACAGCCACTCTATTAACAATAGCAAAAACATGGAACCAACACTACTTCCACCAAAAGTGGTCTGGATAAGAAAATATGGTACATACACAAGATGGAGTTTCACACAGTCATAAAGAAGAACAAAATCATGAATTTTGCAACAAGTTAAATGGAGTTGGAGACCATCATACTTAATGATCTAATACAGAAGCAAAGAACAGAATACCATATGTTCTCATTATAACTGGGCCCTGAACTTTAATCACATTAGCACAAGGGACAGATCGGCAGTCACTGGATACTGCTGGTGGGAAGGGAAGGGGGGAAAGGAAATAACACAAAGGGGACCTGATCCTAAAGCAGGGGAAATTAGGACCAGTTAGAGGCCCAAATTTCACCTGTATGCAGCCTACTTATGTAGTTTATCCTGACTTTGTACTCCACATCCCTATAATAAAATAAAATAAAATTTTAAAAAGTCTAAACACTTGTTCTATCTTTGAGTCTTCAGCTGTCAATCAAGACATTGAGGTTAATGAAAAGTCAAAACACAACATCAAAATAAGATCTCAGTCCATGTTTTGGTCAGAATAAGAGATGTGACAAAGAATAAATGATAATCAGATAATTTCTGTTCAGTAAGAGAGTCTACCATAGAAATAATTGAAAATGTTAAGCTTCTTCCTATTAGAATTGTAGTTATCATTTCCAATTACAAGGTAGATTAATCCAAGAAGATAATTATCTCAAATTCCTGTTATTGGAAATAGGAATCATATTTCATTCACCATAAAAGAAGAGAATAAACCTCATGTATTCAAATATTCTACTATTCTATTATCTCTTCTATCCAATTAGGACTTTGTGATAATTTTTTGTTTGAGTAGTATATGTTTACCTTTTCTATAGACTTCTGTGCTATAATAATGTCCTATTAACAAACTACCTATTTTCTGAACTAACAAAAAATATGAATGAGAACAAAATGCTTATATCAGCTTAAGGCTTAGTTGAAAATTTACAGAAATTTTTCAATTTGAAATATGTAATGTTAAAAATAAACATTATTTGAAATAATAATTGTGTCATCTTATTGAAGTGGTATGCAATTAATCAAACTTTATCTTTCAGTTAAATACTACTATTTATCAATTTTATTTGTCCAATAAGATGAAATGTATCTGTGAAGGGCTAACTGAAACCATTACAGTCAAAAATAAAATTCTAATTTTCTTCTCTAAAAAAGATTTAAAATTTTATTTTATTTTGTTGTGATTCTGATAGTCCACAGCTAGATTATGATAATAATCTGTATATCTGATTAGCTAAAATGCCAGGTCATTGACTTTTCAGGCACTATGTCTCCCTGCTAATTAACTTTACTGTATTATATATAAAAGACCACATGCTAGTGGTAAAACCAGTCCTAGGACAAATTTAATGTGTCATCTGTTTCTAATTAAAGGCCATTAAAATTTCTTCTTCCATTCACCTACATAAATATAAATAACTTATATTTGATAATAGTTAATAATTATACGTGTTAAAAACCATAAGCAAAATAATATAGGTATGTCTCTTTAAACCTCTTCTCACAAAATTATAATATATTCAAATGCATGTTTTCTTTATTTTCATTAATAGTATTATGAATATATAAACTAAGATATGTGATATGAATTACTTCCTGGATCAAATACAGATGTTATTATATACTGTTGATTTCTGCCTTTAAATACAGTATACCAGATTTATAATTTTTGCTATCAAATTATTTGTCATGAAGATATTAAATCCAAATTATAGTACTCACAACCATGTATAAAATTATTTATTTTTCTGAATGTTTGAGTACATTGCATATGACCTATTACTGTTTATTCTATTATTAGGCTGTTTGAATTTTTTCTTTTAAAGATTTGAAGCAATTGGTTATATTTTAAGTATATTATTCAGACTATTTTATTTATTGATATGTTTAATTGTTTTTTCTAGATTTATGGGTTAAAATCTATTCATGATATAGTAAATTGTATATATGCTAAAACTGTCAATATTTACCTTTCACTGATATCATTTTTGTGTACTATATTATTTTTTCTTTTATATTAACATTTAGTACATATAGGATTTACATATTGTTGTGTGCTGTTAATTATATTTAAAATGTTATTTAGTTGATGGAATACCAGTATTTATATTTTCTTGAACTATTAAAGATATGCATCATAAAAAAGTAAATGCTTTATACTTGGAGTTGTCCTAAATATACTATCCTGAAGATTGTTTCTTCCATTTTGAATTAGAAAGGCAATTTTTTTGTTGTTGTGTGGTTTGTTCACTCATAATACAAATACAATTTGATGTTCCTGGCCATGATAGCATAGTTTATATTTTACTAACCATCCTACAGTGAACAACTATAAAAGCATGAAGACACTGAAGATAAATCAAGGAGGGTAGAAGAACTCCACTTCTTAAAAGAAGAGCACAGAGGTGCATTTTCTTTAAAGGAATTTCCCAAATCATTATTTTTCTCTAAGTAAACTTTCCAAATTCACTTGGGGCTAAAGTCTGTTTGAGCCAACCCAAGTGTGGTTATCAGGACTGACATATTGATGAAATAAAACTTCAAAATATTCAGACTGCATTTAAAAATGTACATACTACTTAAAAGTATATCACCACTTACTGTATCACCAAAACCAGAAAAATCTGCAATAAAAATTGAGATTTGCTATGTTTAGATTCGTATTAAATTTTCTAATAGTTGTTTTCCATTACCCCTTTACTTCTTCTAAAAAAAAGATAAAAAGCTTTATTGACTATCCCTTTACCTAATTTGTGTAAATTATTTATGAAATGACATAAAGCTATAAAAGTTAAAAAAGGTCCATTGGGCCCAAGGGTACATGTTGAACACTCACTCTTCTAGCATACTGAAAGTTAAGAGGTTTGTCCTGAGGAAGAGTAGAGAGAGAATGGAAAACATTTTCAACTTCTATGAAAGGAAAGTCAGACTGGGAATTGCAAGAAGGAGAGAATCTCCAAAAACAACCTTTTCTAGCTTCCTAATTTAATCTATAGCCATTCCTGGGCCAAGGCATTTGACACCAGTCTATGAATTTGATGGATGTTTTTTATTAAACATTTACTAGCACATAACTGATTATAATTGTTTGCTTTCAGTTGCAAAATACTGTGCAAGTTCTAGCACAAAATCATTTTTCCCCAAATATTTATGAATGAGCATACAAACCTAAAATGTATAAAGATTATTATTATTATCACTGTTATCATTGTTGTATATTGATTGATTGTAAAAATTTAAAAATTGACACAGCAAAAATAGTATATCACCCTTTTCCTGACATGTGTATCTTTGATATGATAATGCATGATGTTTTATCTTATTCTATTTAACAGAGATCAAATATTCATAAACAATTTCACGGTATCTGTGTGTTTATGGATGGTGGTAGTAGTTGAATAATTGAAATTTTATGAAATCAAACCTATATTCAGTTCTATTTACATTATAAGGTCTACAGGGAGAAGACAAATAATAAAATATTAAAAACTCTTATTCGTGGCCTGGTGTGGTGGCTCAAGCCTGTAATTCCAGCACTTTGGGAGACCAAGGTGAGAGGATTGCCTGAGACCAGGGCTTGAGATCAGCCTGGGCAGCTCAACAAGAGCTCGTCTCTACAACAAATCAAAAAAATTAGCTGGTCTTGGAGGCGCATGCCTGTTGTCCCAGCTACTTGGGAAGCTGAGGTACAAGGATTGCCTGAGCCCAGCAGATCAAGGCTGCAGTGGCCATGAATGTGCCACTGCACTCCAGCCTGGGTGGCAGAGTGAGACTCCAACTGAAAATAATAATAATAATAATAATAATAATAATAACAACAACAACTCTTATTCTTTATAAACCTCCATATATGGGACATAGAGGGCTTCATCTATTTTCTGGTTGTCTGCATTAATGAATCTGTGCACACACAAGTGTATGACTGGAGCTAAAAAAGAGTGTTGAGTGTTAAATCACTATATCGAATAGAATGGATATTACTGAATTTCTGAAGAAAGAATGACCTGTTAAAGTCTGTAAAATGTGAAATGGTAGAATCTAGAAATATGAATCTTAGCTATTTTATAAAATGTCTAGGGACCATTAATAAAACTTATCCCTAATATTCATTTTAGAAACACCCTTCAGTTTCCCAAAATCTTTAGTAAAATATGCTGCAACATATTTATATGCTACCAGAATTACTAAAGAATAAGTTTTGGATTCAAATTGTATCCTCTCTTTGCAGCTTTTAGCATCTCTTAACCATTCCTGATTTACTTTGTTTAAAGATCTCACTACCTACTCAGTTTTCAAAAGTTAAAAGATGATTGAAACTGATTTATTAAAAAAATTTTGTGCCATCATTAGCAAATGAATATAATGGTTCTTGAGAAATTATTTTGGGATATTGTCCATAGAGAAGCAAAGACCAATTTGAATAAAGCTTGCCACATTTAATGTATGAAATTTTCAGATAAGAATGAAAAAGCTTAAAATGCAACAATTAATGTATTCCTTAAGGTGCAATATTGAATAAAATAAATATCATATCTAAATAGCTGAATAAAATAATGTGCTGTGATTTGTTAGGAGGCTTATACTTGGTGGCAAAGATGGAAAACTCATCAATACTTCATTTGCCTTACATAATGCAGAAAATATAAGATTTTAGAAAAGATTAGCTATTTGTCACCTTGTGGAGGTTTGGTAAAAGCTTAGTGATTAATACATCTGTAGAGCAGTCAATAGGTGTCCTCTGATAAATCTGATTATTACCATATCAAATGGCTCATTTATCAGCCTTGGTATCTGGCTGTGTCTGTGCACATGCAGGAGAAAGATAATCACACAGGGTTTGTAACAAGCAAATTGATTCTTTTTTTTTTCTAGTTGTGAAATTAAGAAAAAAAAAAAAAAAGCTGGTAAAACAGATCAAAGGTCTTCAGCTAAAAGGAATTTCATTTTCAAGTCCAGTAAGAAAAAGGATAAGGAAACAGAGTCTGTAAAGCTTAATATTATATATTTCCAGAACTAACCAGTAAATAACAAATATATATTTAAAAATTAAATCACATTAACATGTTTTGAATTGATTTATGGATTTTTTAAAGTTCAGACGCTGAATATATTAACACCTTAGTAATATTTTATTTCTCCAAAAATAGACTCTACATTCAAATTTTCTTTTAAATGTGTTGTTTCAAAACTAACGATTGCCATCTCTTCCACCGACTGACAGACTAAATTTGAGAATTTTTTACAAGTGTGTGTATCTATATTAATATGTCCATCTATCTATATGTGATTGAAAGAACTCTATTGAAAGGAATAGCATTTTTCCCTCTACTCACACATGCAAAAAAGCAGTTTATTGCAATAAATATTTTTGAAACAAGTGTGGGTATGTTTGTTACTTTTATATTATGTGTGTAATTAAGGTATCATACATATTTATACAAAGAATAATTTATTTTTTTATTTTATTTTATTTTATTTTTTATTATGGTGCTGTGGGGTACAGTTAGGGATTAGGTATACAAAAATGCTTCGTTCAGGCACCCTTGTTGATAAGAGCTGTCCCCCCATCCCCAGACAGATATTTACCACCATTAATCCCATTGCCCTCACCGCCCCCCCCATAGTTTCCCAACACTGTCAGTCATTTTCTTGTGGTAATACGTTGGATGATCAAGGTCTACTATATGAGTGAGAACATGTGATACTTAGTTTTTTGTTTCTGTGAGAGGTCACTCAGTATTATGGACTCTAGTTCCATCCAGGTTGCTGCGAAATT
>CAUYQG010104077.1:0-41912 GCA_963574415.1 Tarsius wallacei | reverse complement strand
TACGCCCGGCTAATTTTTTCATTTATTGTAAAGATGAGGTCTTGCTTGCCCAGGCGGGTCTCGAACCCGCGGGCTCAGGCAGTCCACTCACCTCAGCCTCCCAAAGGCGCGGGATTACAGGCTGAGCCACCGAGCCCGGCTCCTTGAAGATTTTTGCTCAGTTCCTGGCCAGGAAAGCCAAGACGAATTTAGCCAAGAACAGAAAATCTAAATAATCCATGACACATTAGAAGGCACTGTGAGAGCCCTTCTTGCATTCAATAATCAGGTGGTCAGACTTTGAGTTTCAGTTTAAGTCAATAAAAGAGGGAAATATCCCCAAACACGTTATATATAGCTATCACCTGAATCAGGGGATGAATGATAAAACTAGCTGCACATGACACCAACCACAGTCATCATTTTCTCTACTGTTTTGACATTGAAAATCAGAATGACATACCTTGGCATCTTCCTAACCAAAGAAGTTAAAGACATTTAAGATGAAAACTACAAAACACTGCTCAAAGAAACTCAAGAAGATACAAACAAATGGAAAAATAGTCCATGCTCATGGACTGGAAGAATTAACATTGTTAAGATGTCCATCCTAAAAAAGACAATATATAAATTAAATGCAATATCCATTAAATTGCCAACATCATTCTTCTGAGACCTGGACATGACAATATGGAAATTTATATGGAAACATAAAAGACCACAAAATAGCCAAAACAATCCATAGCAAAAGAAGCAAAGTGGGAGGTGTCACATTTCCAGACTTCAAACTCTACTATAAAGCTAGAATAATCAAAATAAAAACAGGCAAATAGACCAGTAGAACAGAACAGAGACTCTGGAAGCAAAACCTCAATGTCTCAACTAACTCATCTTCGACAAAGCCTCCACCAACAACCAATGGGAAGATAGGAGAACCTAATCAGTAAGTGGTGCTGGTAAACCTGACTTACCACATGTAAAAGACTGAAGCAGGACCCCTATCTGTCACCATACACAAAAATCAACTCTAAATGGATCCAAGAGCTAAATGTAAAACCTCAAACTATGAGAATCCTAGAAGAAAATGTAGGAAACACCCTTATGGAAAGTGGAATAGGCAATCATTTCCTGATCAACTCTCTTCAAAAGCAAATGCCATTAAAGATAACATGGACAAGTTGGACTTCATCAAACTGAAAAGCTTCTGCAAAGCAACAGAAATCATCAAGAGAGGGAAGAGACAGCCCATGGAATGGGAAACAAATATTTACCAACTGTAAATCTGAAAAAGGCCTAACATACAGGTTTCTTAATGGAACTCAAACGTGCTGAAAGGAAAAATAAAAAGCAACCCTATTAAACAAAATAGGCAAAAGATATGAATAGGCACTTCTCAGAAGAAGACACATGAGCAGCCAACAGATTCATGAAAAAATGCTCAACCTCACTAATCATCAAAAACATGCAAATTAAAACCACACTGAGATACCACCTAACTCCAGTCAGGATGGTCATCATCAATAATTTAAAATACAACAGATGCTAGAGAGGATGTGGTGAAAAGGGAACACTTCTACACCATTGGTGGGAATATAAGCTAGTACAACCTCTGTGGAAAACAGTGTAGCAATTTCTTAAAAATCTGAAAATTTGCCTTCCATATGATCCAACAATCTCCCTTCTGGGAATATACCCAGAGGAACTCAAACACTCTATAATAAAGATACCTGCACACGTGTGGTTATTGCAGCATTATTCACAATAACAAAAACATGGAACCAACCGTGTTGCCCATTGAAAGTGGACTGGATAAAGAAAATGTGGTACATTTACACAGTGGAATATTGTGCATCCATAAATAAAAACAAAATTATGAACTTTGCAGCAACCTTGATTAAATTAGTGTCTATAATACTCAGTGATTTATCACAGAAACAAAGATCTGAGTACCACATGTACTCACTCATAAGTGGACCTTGAACATTTATCATAATACCATAAGAAAGGGCTTGACAGTAGTGGGATACTGCTGGGGGGACATTTAACATCAATAAGGGTGCCCACACTTTACCTGTATGATGGCCACATATGTACCTGACCCTTATTTGTACCCCTTATTTTAAAAATAAAATAATTTTTTAAAAAAAGATGAAATACAAAATTTGACACTTGAGTAATGGGGAAAAATTAACTTCATTCTCTAATGGAAATAGAGGAGGGGTGGTAAGTCTTGCTGTGTAGATAATGAGAAATCATCCCAGAAGGTCACCATGTATGCGGGGCCCAGCAAATTATTATGTATATTAGTTAATATTATTTTCCCAGCATGAGTTTAGACACAAAAAGTTAAGCACTCCAAGTTGGGGAAGGGCACTTGAAAAATGACAGTAAAGGTTAAAGTGGTTATCTACAGGTGGTAGGAGTATAGGAGATTTTTATTTGCTGAATCTCTATGCTTTTCAGTTTTCTAAAAATGACTGTGTATTTCTTTTGTAATTCACTTTTAAAAAGTGAATTAGAGAAAAATATACCGCCTCCCATCTCTGATACTAAGCTTATAAAAGGAGACTGGTGCTCTGCTGGGCCTTTACGTACAGGATACAGGACTGAGAAGGGAGGCGGTAGCAGGCAATTATGGAAGCCTTGGGCGCTAGGCTTGCAAGTTTTCTCCGCAGCCACGGGAAACCTTTACAAACTATGAAAGAAAGAGCCTTCCTAGAATTATTTGAGGTAACACATGCGGTCTCACATTTGCTCAGGGGCTGGTTTCCTTAGAAACTTAGTGTTAAGTATGCATGTGCTCAGGGGCTAGTTTCCTTAGAAACTTTGTATTAGGTTTGCATGTGCTTCTCGGGTCACACACATCAAGCACTCAATAAATCCTTGTTAACTCATTTAAAATCGCAGTTGATTTTTCCAATAATCACCATCTCTTTGATAGGCTAGCCATGAAAATTAGAAATTTCAAAATTGTATGTAAAGATTTACCAACTCACCTCCTAAAAAAGATACCCCCCTCCCCCACTTAGTATTGTTAAGTTCTCGCTTATTATTTAAGTTCTTGATTAATAGTGTCACGGTTGGTTGTATGCATACATTTTTCCCTCTTCCCTTCTTATTTCATGGTTCTTTTCTCTTGTTTTTTTTTACACAGAGTGGAGATTATATATGTTTTAGGTCACAGTACTTAGTAGTTGCTCCATAGTGGTGGTTATTGTTTTCTGTTTGGTCCCGCTTTTTGTACAGCACTCTGTAATTTACAATGCGCTGTCACAAACATGAGGCATGCATATGCAATCCTGGAACTGTTATTCCTACTTTATGACTGAACAACTGAGGCCCAGAAAGATTAAATGATTTTTCTCACTGTAAAACAGCTGGAAGTATCAGCAGACCAGAGTCCAGCTCTTTTGTCTCCTGGCACATCTTGCCACTCTTGTACCATCTGTCACTTGTGCCGCCAAAAATATCCCCAGACAACACGGTGATGAGAAACAAACCTGAGGGGAAGAAGCCCAGGTTTTATTTGGGGCACCTAGCCTCTCTTTGTTCACCAAAGGACTTCTTATGTTACCATTTTGTAAGCCTAAGAAACCATTTGGGCAGTGACAGGGAAGGCGCAACCAGGGAAGTCTTTCTGACCTGCAGAGGTTGCCTCAGGCTTGAGATCCACTGAGGGTTTAGGACTGAAGCAGTGGTTTTTTATAATGAAATTAATTAACCAGTAGATAATTTCCTGCAAGGAGGCAGAGGGCCGCTGCCTGTCAGATCCTCCTGGCCTGCTGCTGCAGAGTATTAGACAGCAATAGGTTGCCAGAGCCATTTCTATGGAAACTAGCTTATTATTTCTCTTGTGTTGAAACCCTACTGGTTTGTGGTCTGGGCTTTCGTATATATATAAAAAAAGAAAAATCCAACATATACCATACAAAGTACTCCTTTTTTCCTTGGAGTGAACAAAGCCCACCTAGCATCTAAGAATGTCAGCTCTCATTTATAGATAAAGCCATTTCCTTACCCAAGGTTCACATAAAAACTAAAAGCTTACAATGTCATTTTAAAGTTGCAACACGGCTTATTCATTTGTTTCATTTTACGAAATTCATGAAATCTGTGACTTTGAAATCAACATTTTTTTGTCAAGTTTGTTAAAAGCAGTTAGCCAGTGACCCTCTTTCAAAGAGAAAGGCTGCATTTTGTAAAGGTTACAGTTTTCAAAAACAAGCAGTTTACTGGAAAGCAGAGAGCTGTCATTTCACATGATGGTTTCTGGCACCTGTGTGAGCCAGGGAAGCTGTGTTGTGTCTTACTTTCTACTGACACAACATAGACAGCTCCCATGCTGGTTGGAGGGAAGAAACACGCTATTTTGTCTTTCTCCCATTTGGTAGGTGGCAACTTTCCAGCAAAACCCACATGGAAATAGTCCAGAGTGGATTGTCAGTCAATATGTTGATATATTGCTTCCTTGGTCCCTTTTCTCCCTTTTTGACCCCCTAAGCAGGTTTGGTAGTGAAGGCTTCCACCCTAGTCAGCTTTTTCATTCATTCTCCCTATAGCTACAGACCATAAAATTGCTATTATTTTTGGGATGTAGTGACCATTTCCCTTGAGTTGTTGTGAGGAAAAAAACCTGGATGATGCTTTCAAGTCCTTGGCCCAGTTCCTGACACATGGCTAGTTCTTGGTCTACAAGTGAATCTTCATGTTAGTGTGATTCCTTGGTCCTTGGTGAAAGAACAGAGCTTTGGCTGTAAAATCAAATTTCCAGAAATAAGAAGCACCAAAAGATGGGGAGGGAGGGACAGAGGAAGAGGGGACAGAGGAAGGGTAGAGGAGCTCAGAAGGCTCCTGTTTTGTTTTGTTTACAGATCCATCCTGCACCATGGCCTGCATTGTATGGTCCTGCTTTCTGCATTCTGGTCCTCCTGTGAGTTCCCTGAAGTTACCCAGGGGCAGATCTCTCCTTGTGCCTTCCCTGACCTTCTCTCTTCAAATGAAAACCAGTGCTTGTGGGGTCCAACGTGATTCCAAGCTCTTCCATGCCTGTTGGTGTAGACACCTATCTTATATACCCCTGGCCTCTCCTGCTCTATTTCATCTCCTTGTTTAGTCTCCATCCCAAACTGCCACACTGCTGCTCAAAAAAATGAGCAAAGGCAAGTGAGGAAACCGGGATATTGTGACACCCAAAAGATGTCTGTGACATACCCAACTGTTGAAAGATGCGATGAATGAGAAATAAGTGAGCACACAAGGTGGATTCCAACCCAGAAACTCTGGGGCTTGAATGTGTTGCAGTGAGCATCCCAGTAAATCTTTTATTGATTTAAAATGTCTCTGGTGGCTGGTAAACCAAAAGAAATTAGTGTTTGCTGATTAGCAGAGATTGAAATGCGCTATTGTTATATTCAAGATCAAAGTGTCCAACTGGTAATAAAGATGCCTGACAAAAAAACTACCCCAAAAGCTGGCAGACTTATATTTTACAATTATTTGATTCACAATTCCCATTGCAGTCACTATGGATAAGTTCACTAGTGTTCTGTGTGTGAAAGCCCTTTACAGGAATGGATATTAGCTGTATATTCACCATATAATCTAATATTAGTATACATACCAACCTAATTAGTACACACATATATAGTATCCATTTCATGATGTCTATACATATCATTTAATAATATATAAGCTAATATATATTGGTATATATAATATCAACTTGATGATGATGTACTTACTTGCCTCAGACTAAATTAGAGAAAGGATTAAAAAAAAGTGAGTGGGAGCTGGGCTTGGTGGCTCAGCCTGTAATCTGCACCTTGGGAGGCTAAGGTGAGTGGATTGCCTGAGCCTGCGGGTTCGAGACCCGCCTGGGCAACTTGGCGAGACCTCATGTCTACAATAAATCAAAAAATTAGCCGGGCGTGGTAGCGCGCACCTGTAGTTCCAGCTACTTGGAAGGCTGAGGCGGAAGGATCACCGGAGCCCAGCAGGTCAAGGCTGCGGTGGCCGGGAGCAGGTGACAGAGGGAGACTCCAACTCAAAAAAAAAAAGTGAGTGGCAAAAATGACCACGCTAAACTTGCATTGTGGTATGAGCAGTTAACAAAGATATCTATCCAGATGACTGACTGACTGCAGAAGCTCTGAAAAATTCTAAATTGGAATATTTTGAGATTAGTCCTCTGATTCAAAAGCAACCTAACAACCAATCACCAATGATGTGGCTAACTGACAAATGAGAATAATAAAGATATCATCAAGTGACTGAGAGACTATAAATCTCCAATTTGTGTTCTAAACCTAGAAATTGTTTATTTTATTGCCAGTGTAATCCTAACTTATAAATATGCAAAACAAATAAATGAAAATACCTCAGCTTCTACTGCAAATATCAGAACACAGTCCTGAGAAACATACAGTTGTAATTAAAATTAAAGGCCCTAGGAATGTTGTCTGGATCCCACCCTTAAAAAACACCATTAAAGTATGAAAAGAATGAAATCCTCCACAATTAACCTACATACTCTCAGGCAAATATCTCATTATCCAAACATGTATTTATTTTTGTGCCTCAAAAATAAAGGGTTATGTGTTTACTACCAAGCCTAAATGACAAGAAAATGTATGGTTTCTTAATAGAAAAGTTCCTCCTAAAAGAAATTAAAGTACTGAATCTATTTTTTAAAAAGAAATTTCATATAATGGCTATTATTCCATAAGAGGCCTATTTCTCATGTTCCAGTGGGGGCAGGGGACATTCCTCTCATGAGTTACAAAGAATAAAATTCCTTCTGTCTTATTCTTTGGGTTGGAATTCAGGTGGGATAATTAGGACATTCTTTCAGAATTCTACCAATCTCTTACAGACAATTTCTATAATTGTTCTAGGGATTTTGATCATATCCTTTTTGCTAACTAGCAAATATAACCCAACATTACCTCATTCTGCTGCTTATACTGTGTGAAAGAGACTCTGTTCTGTTTTAAATGGGTAGTGACCAGATATCCATAAAGCATTATAATACTAATGAGAGTTTTAAACACTTAACACTTATTCATCATTGGGATCATAAGACATAAGTATATAATAGCCCAGTAAGTTGAATATTTCCACATGGAGTACTTTATTTGAGCAAATTTTGTATGCATGGCTTTGTGGCTATTTTGGGGATGTCCTTCTGTATTTCTCATTGAGGGTACTATGGGCCTTTTGGGCAGCACAATTCATTGTTTCCTAAAATGCTGCTGGCCACTAGAGTCTCTTCCACCTTTGCTCACTCCAAGCCAGTAGCACCCGCAGTTGTCATAACCCAAACCACCCACACACATTTCCTGATGCCTTCTAAAAGGTGGTAGCTCTCCTGGTTGAGTACCACTGCCTGTGAGTCTAGTGCAGGACATGGAGAAAAGATTGAATCCCATTTGGAATTTCCAGAGGATAGATTATTAGAATTTGGGGATGATTTTGGCTGTGGAATTCTGAAAGAATAAACCTTTGGTATTATAATCTCTGATTCAGATTTAAAGTGTATCCACTCACATTTCATGCCATACCTTGGTTGCCCAGTGATTTAGTGGTTAGCTGGTTAGCAGTGCTAGGCTTAAAACAGCTTGCAGGACCAAAGAATGTTGCTGTAGCACTTCCTAACCTTTGATCATCACTCCAGCTGACTCCCAGAAATGTTCTGAGGTTCCAGAAGTGGCTTCAGAAATTTAATTTCCCTAAGAGAACCAGACTCTGACTCTATTTCCCTCTGCCTCAGCAACTCCTAGAAGAGGTGGAGTCCTCTGCTGGATGTATCTTTGGAGTGGTTCTGTGGTGGCTCCCGGTAGGCTCCAGTGTATCACAAAGACCAGGCTAATGGGGTAGGGTGGGGGCCACGTGTGGGAATGAGTCACTCACTTTTTTTAACTAAAAAGATTTTGTGTCATTTGTCTTTAAGAGGTGTGTCTCTTTTGGAACTTTGTCTACATCATCTTCTCAGCAGATTTCTGTCAGAGTTATTTCAGTGGTTATGGATTCTAACCATTTCCTTCTCTCTTAAAAAAAATAATAATTTTACTACAATTTGGGCTAATGTTAAATGAAACAGGAACATTAGCAAAGAATGTCTGATGTGTGTTTGTACTTCCCTGGTGAAAATGCCGTAACATCTAATGGGACTCTCTCAACCCCTTTTTATCGACCCCATTATGTTCCCAAGGTCCAACAACCTTTCCTCAAGAACACTTCTCATGTATGTAATTGCTTTCAACACTGTTGGAGGGAGTGAGGAAAAAAACGTTTTCCTCCTCCCCACTGAGAATCAGTAATGATTCTCAGGCCACTAGAGTCTCCACCTTTGCTCACTCTACACCAGTATCATCCCCAGTTGTCATAACCCATTGCCATTGTTATACACTGACAATAAACAATCTGAAAAGGAAATAAGGAAAACAATTCTATTTACAATAGCATCATAAAGAATAAAATACCTAATAATTAGCTTAACAAAGGAGGTAAAAGACTTGTACCAGCGGCCCCCAATCTTTTTGTCATCAGGGACTGGTTTCATGGAAGACAATTTTTTTCTACAGACAGGGGAAGGGAAGTGTGTGTTGGAGGGATTATTAGACATTAGATTCTCGTAAGGAACATGCAAGCTAGATCCCTTGCATATGCAATTCACAATAGGGTTCACGCTTCTATGAAAATCTAATGCCACAGTTGATCTGACAGGAGGCAGAGCTCTGCTAACTGGCCACTCACTTCCTGCTATGCGGCCTGGTTCCTAACAGGCCACAGACTGGTATTGGTCCGCAGCCTGGGGGTTGGGGATCCCTGACATATTCAGTGAAAACTAAAAATCATTGCTGAAAGAAATTAAAGAATATATAAACAAATGGAAAAAAAGACATCCCATGTTAATAGAGTAGAAGACTTGATACTGTTAAAATGCCAACACTATCCAAAGCAATCTACAGATTTGGTGCAATCCCTGTCAAAATCCCAATCCCAACAATTTTTTTTCAGAAATAGAAAAATCCATCCTAAAATTCATATGGAATCTTAGGAGACCACAAATAGCCAAAACAATCTTGAAAAAGAACAACTTCCTGATTTCAAAACTTCTGTAAAACTATGGTAATGACACTAGTGTGACTCTGGCATAAAGAGAGACAATCCTCATATAAACTAATGGAACTGAATAGAGAGCCCAGAAATAAACCCTTCCGTATATGGTGAAATGATGTTTGACGATGGTTCCAAGATCATTTGTCTTAGTTTGGGCTGCTGTCACAAAAATACAGGTTGGGTGGTTTAAAGAACAAACCTTTATTTCTTCACAGTTCTAAAGGCTAGAAGTCCAAGATCAAGGTGCCAGCATGGTCAAGTCCTCTTCTTAGTTTGTGGATGGCTATCTTTTCCCTGTTTTCTCACATAACTGAGAGAGAGGGAAATTGCAACCCTTGTCCACTGTTGGTAGGAATGTAAAATAGTATAGCCACAATAAAAAGCCATTATGGGGGATCCTCAAAAAAATTAAAAATAGAATTACCATACAACCTGGAAATTCCAATTCTGGGTATATACCCAAAAGAACTGAAAACAGGGTCCTGAAAAGATATTTGAACACCCATGTTCTTATTGATGTTTTTCATAGTAGCTAAAATGTGAAAGCAGCCAAAGTGCCATCAATAGATAAATGGTTAAAGAAACTGTGTTACAAACACACAATGGAATTATGCAGCCTTAAAAAGGAAGAATTCTCTGACATTGTTCATATGTGGAAGAAACTTGAAAACATCATACCGAGTGAAATAAGCTAGTCACAAAAAGACAAATACTGTATGATTCCACTTATATGAGATAGAAAAAAGTAGTCAAATTCATAGAGACAAAAAATAAAGTTGTTGTTGCCGGGGTTGAGAGGAGAAGGGAATTGGAAGTTAATGTTTAATGGTTATAGGATTTCAGTTTTGCAAGTTATAAGGACTTCTTGATACCATTGGAACTATGTGTTTTAAAATGGTTAAAATAGTAAATTTTATGCTGTATATTTTACCACAATAAAAATGTGGGGAAAAATTTAATCAGTGATTATGTAGAGATTCTTTTACAGTAGGTAAAGATAGTCAAATATGAGAGTGACTTTTCTTCTCTTCTTCTCGCATCGTTGTTATGTTTTTGTTCATTTGTTTTTGTGATAGTTGACTTTGGGCTTGGAAGAATTCAAATAAACTCAAATATAGAGCTATATCACTTGGTGTTTCAGGAAATAACTAGAAAGCATGGATGCATACATGTTATCATTCATAATACAGACAAAGCCACTTGCTTCTAGGGTGCCACAGGTTTAACATTTTGTGGTGTATAAGGTTTCCTCTGCTTGACCATCAAATTCTGCATAAGTCATAACATGAGCAAAGGATTTGCAAGGAAATGAGCTTCAGAAAATTATGATCTAGAGGATCTAGAAACACAGTATTTAAAATTGGACTTTTGTGATTCACAGTAGGGGTGGGTAAGGTTTTCTGTTGTGGACCACGCTCATGGATAGAAAAATAGATGAGGGCAAATCAAAAGCAACTAACAACTTATATTCAGATATAAGTTGTTTGATGTAGGAGAAAAGTGGAAGAAAGAGAAAGCATTAAGAACATAGGTGGGATAATTCAGTGAATTCCAGGAAATCTATAGATGTACATTCTCCATTAGGGCTGGCTTAAAAGAGAAAGAAAAAGAAACTGGTTACAAAAAAGAAAAAAAAAAAAAACAATTGGGGGTAAAGGAGTGAAGCACCCAAAAACTGATATTGGAGAAGGGAGTACATACATTAATTCACGTTTTCCCCATGCTGCCTCTTTCTGCCCCAAGTATTTCCAGCTGTAGTCACCTCAGCTCTACTCCTAACCAATGACTGGGCACCATTTTCTTTCCTCCGTCCTACTCCTTCATTGGTTGATTCTACCCTCTGGTGTTTCAGGAAATAGCTAGAAAGCATGGATGCATGCATGTTGTCTTTTATAGCCTAGACAAAGCCACTTGCTTCTAGGATACCATGAGTTTAACATTTTGTTAAAGCTAAAGAACTTTTTACTATTATATTTGCCTTCCTCCTCCAAGTATCTTGAAACCCAGAATGGACTCGGTATCAATTTTCCTTCAATCTCACCATTTGCCCAAATGCCACAGTCAACTTTAAGGAAAATAAGTACTTCTTTAGAACACTGGTCTAGGACTCTACAGGTCTTCCATTCTTCAAGAAGGGGGTTTCTTTATTGCTTTTATGGGAAAACAACTGGATGTGGAAAAGGGGAAATTCATTAACTGATTCTAAAAGTGACACTGGACTTTGCCTGGGTCACATGGTAAAACAAGAACATTCAGAATATAGCTGCCTAAAACTAGAAGCACAAACCAAAGCCTGTGTTCATTTACTTTTTCTTGTAAGTACATTTAGGTTTCAAATGTGTTTTTTCCCCTTCACTTCTAAGTCCTGCCCTATCCCTCTTCATTCCCATGTCAACTCCCCACCTTGCTGCTTCCCTTCCCTGCCTGAATAGAGATCTTCCATGGTAAATGGAATAACACTCCCATCCCAAAGATGTTCATGTCCCAATTCCCAGAACCTGTAAATCCATTATATTGCATGACAAAGAAGTCAGGTTGCAATTGGAATTAAGGTTGCTAACTGCTACCCTAAAGTAGGGAGATTATCCTTGGATCCTTAAAAGTAGAAGAGGTGGACAGAAGAGAAATCAGAGTCAGGAGATGTGACTTTAGAAGAGGTCATAGTGATATGATGTGAAAAGGATTCTGCTCACCTTTACCAGCTCTGAAGATGGAGGAAAGGGCCAAGAGCCAAGGAATGCCAGCAACCTCTAGAGACTAGAAGAGAAAAGGAAATGGATTCTCGCATAGAGCCTTAAGAAGAAACACAGCACTATTACACCTTGATTTTAGCACAGCTGTGAAATCAGACTAATGATCTCCAGAGCTCTAAGATAATAAGTTTGTATTGTTTAAGCCCCAACATTTGTAGTAATATGTTCCAGCAGCAATAGAACTAAGACATTTTCTATCCCTGCCTCCTAGGACACATACTTCCCTATACAGTTGAATGAAAATAATAGGTCACTTAATCAGTTCATAGCAAGTTTGTTGGCTAATGAAAGAGAAACCTTTAATGGTGATATAAATAAGGTAGGCACTTATTTCTCTTTCCTATCAAAGGTAGCCAGTCCACAGCTGGCATGGTGCCTTCACAGAGTCAGTAAAGATCCAGATCCTCCCTGCTTACCCTAGTGTAGCTGTCGTTCTAGAGGTTTAAGGTTGACTACCATGGTCAACACAGATGCCCTCTAGGCTAGTAGCAGGCAGAAGGAAAGGCAAGGGGTACAACCTCACCCTTCAAGAACATTTCTTTTTATCTCATTGACCAAAACTTAGTCATGTAACTACACCTAGCTATAAGGGAGGGTTGGGAATGTATCTTTCAGTAAAATATACCTCATTAAAATTCAGAATTCTTGTGGTCTCTGTTACAAAGGAAAAAAACAGTATTGGAAGAGGTATTAGAGAGGAAGAGGTATTGAAAGACAAGATGTGTTCTCTGCCACAGGTCACTGTCATCTGGTATAGATTCAAGTGCAGAAGAGTAGCTGACCAGTTTCCCAAAGCTCCCTCAGGCCTAATGAGGATTTGGTAATTTTATGATCATTCCAATGTGATGGATGAATTCTACTTTGGCAGAAACATTAGCTACGCAGACGGAACAGTGTTCAGGATCATGGCTACTTCCAGCTTTGAATGAATGAAAGAGTTAGGCTATCCTATCTGATTAGTCAATACTCTTATCTTGGTCCTATGAAGTCTTTCTAGGCTGTTAGATGTTTGTTTAATTGTGTGGGGGGGAACATATAGTTTCCCTGTGGAACTGAGATGATTGGGTCCGTAACCATGCTGATGAAATCATAATGGTTAAAGTCTCCTTTTATTTTTGTGTTTTTACATGTAATTCTTCCTCCCTTGATCTTCAAGAGTACAAAGTAGAGTTCAGATAAATTTGTGACTTCAAAAATTCCTTCAATCTTCCCTCCCATTTTATTGAAAATAAATTGAGAGAACAGTTAATTATCCTCCAATGTATTCTGTAAGTGCTGCTGGTGGGCTTATTTTGCAGTCTTCTTTATAAAATAACTCTAGGAAGGGACTTGTATATTTACAGAGAGTTATACATAATTTCTTTTGTCTTGAGGAATTAGATATCAAGAAATAACTACTAAAGGAGATCATTTATAGACTTTTGCTGTTTTAGTAATTAAAACAAAAAGTGTTTCTTGATTTTAGTGGGCAGGTAAAAAAATATATATACGGAATTTGTTACAGGTTATTCTTCCTTCCTCAGGTTTTGTGTTTTCTCTTTCCCTTTTAAAATAAGTAACCTGATCCTACTTCATCCCTAGGTAAAAAAAGATTTCCCAAAGCTAGCAGAAGTCACGGTTCTTGATAAAATGTCTTCAAAGTAAGATTCCACTAGCATTGACTGAGGCAGTGTTTAATGCTTCTTGTTTCTTGGGTCATGCACTCTGGTCAAATTGATGTTCTCCAATATTGCTTCACTATTGGTTGTCGATGACCTCAAGGGGCATATTTACACAGTTGGTCTGAAATAGCATATGGTACCTTGACATAGAGCAAGACCTGTTCAGAATGTGGGGGAAATGAGCCCTGAAAATAAAATAGGGTACTTTCCAAGATGAACAATGAGAATAAAATGAAATGGTGTGTCAAGAAAGGATTAGAAGAGAAATGAACTTGGGATAAAACTTGAAGAGCATGGGAAGCACAGATTGGGTGTGGGGGAGGGGCTGGCAGAGCCAGACAAAGAAACCATCTCAGAATCCACCTCCGTACAGAACTCTACTCCCGAAACATTTATGTTCCATTTCCGTATTTATTAAAGTGATACATTTGTTATACTTAATTTAGAGTGACACTGGTAAGCTAATTGATGTGTTTAACAATTTAGACATGGCAGTCCCTCCCCCTTGACATGATAGACATGTTCCTGAAGAACTGTAAGTAATGTAGAGAGTTGTGAATCAAGCCATATTTCAAAGAGAGTGGGGGAAGAATGTCTATTTACAACAATGCTGGACTAAGTAACACTGAAAAGCCAAGCCTCCTATTTCAGTATCTCTGCAATATAATAGATTGAGGTGGTCACTATTAACCAGGAAAGTAGGGTTGAGCCCATCAGGAGAACATTGAAGACGATGTCTCTTCTTTTTTTATTTTTTGAGGCAGGGTCTTGCTCTGTCACCCAGGCTGGAGTACAGTGACACAATCAAGGCTCACCACAACCTCGACCTTCTAGGCTCAGGCGATCCTCCCGCCTCAGCTGCCCAAGTAGCAGGGACTGCAAGTGTACACCACAACACTTTGCCATCTTTTTTTTTTTTTTTTTTGTAGAAACGAGGTCTTGCTATGTTGCCCTGGCCGGCCTTGAACTCCTTGGTTCAAGCAGTCCTCCTGCCTCAGTCTCCCAGAGTACTGGGATTACAGGTGTAAGCCACCGTGCCCAGCCTTTGAAAATGGTGTCTTTAGTTCTGAAGGTATTTATAATTTACCATTCATTCCTCTGCCCACCTTTCACTCATCCTCTGAGGGCACTGAAAACAGTATCTGACAATAGCAGCTCCCACTAAACAACAACAGTAATAATACACACTGCCACCCTTCCCATTTTTTAAATAAATTAAGAGAATTTAGTGTCTTGCTTTCTTAATGTGGCAACATGTCTTATTCTACTTGCTTTGGTAGATAGTCTTCTTTTTTTTTTCTTAAAAAAAGGAACTGGGGAGGTAGGGAGAGTTGGAGAATCAAGCCTCATTATGGTCTGCCTGCCTATCAGCCGTAGTGCTGCCTGGGCCGTGGAGGGCTGGAGATGCCAGGCCTGTCTGCAGCCACTGTTTTGAGATTCCCCACTTGTGATAAACCTGTACGTTTGGTGACTCATGACTACTCTCATGCATTTGTCCACTTTGTTTTCTTTCCTAGTGTGTCTGAAAACCCCTCCCAGCACTCCGATGGCCAGCAACAACACCGCCAGCATAGCACAAGCCAGGAAGCTGGTAGAGCAGCTTAAGATGGAAGCCAACATCGACAGGATAAAGGTGAGGACAACCTAACCTCCGCGCTTCATCTAGCCTGATTGAAAAGAGCACAATTTGCAGGCATCTTGTCAATTGACTGCTCTTCCATAGAGAGAGATGAAACCAGGAATGACAGGAAAGAACCTTCATGATTAGGTAGAAGTTCATTTTTCTAATGTGTCTTTGCCTCCTCTCCAGCATAAAATGATAGAATAAATCAAAACTGGCTCTCCATGTAGAGTTAAAACCAAAATAACAACAAAACCAAAAAGCAAGACTAAATTCCAACCAAATAAATCGGAGAACACATAAAACATAGCAGTCCATCGGTTCACCTCCCTTACCTTGTGGAGACCCTGGTCTCATTTGGGTTTCGACTTTTTCTGTCCTGATTCATGTTCTAAGGTTAAGTGCCCGTCTTTTGTATCTACCCCTGCTATTCATCATTGCAGGTTATTTGTTTTTATTTCTTTATTCTTTATTGGATTTTTTTTTTCCTGCAAAACACAAAAGTCACACCTGGTCTTCCTAAGGAGTCAAACAACATAGAGGTGTAATAAAAGTTCATAGTCTCTGTCTTTCTTTCTCTCACTCTCTAGACCTAACCTGACAGCTTTGCCGTAAGTTGAGGCTAATTCACATTGAATCAAGACTTTAAAATCCAAACCCTTTATTGGCAGATTTCAAATGAAAAGTTGGTTGGCACAGGGTCATTATTAATAGATAGCTATGACAGGGTGATAAAGTGAAATTTTGTCAGCCATCAAAACTTTACCCTATCACTTTATGAAGTGCAACTCAGAAATGTATCTCATTTTATTGAAACAAAACTAGAACAATCTTTCAAATGCCTTTTAAAACTAGAATATTTTTTCTATTTCCTTCATACCTGACTCAGAAACATGGGCAATCCAGCCATCCCTTGGAGTGTGAAAGGGTCAGTAAACTTTAGCTTATGAGCCAAATCTAGCCCACTGCCTATTTTTATAATAGAGTTTTATTAGAACATATTCATTTACCTGTTGTTAATGGTTGTTCACTCTACAACAGTAGAATAGAGTAGTTGTAACAAGGACCATATGACCCAGAAAGCTAAACTAGCTCTCCACCAGGTGTGGTGGCACACGCTTGTAATCCCAGCACTTTGAGAGGCCGAGGCAGGAGAATTTCTTGAGCCCAGGAGTTTGGGAACAGCTGGGCAACATAGTAAGACCATGTCTCTATTAAATAACAAAACAAATTAGCTGGGTGTGATGGCATGTGCCTGTAGTTCCAGCTACTCAGGAGACTGAGGCAGAAGGATTACCTGAGCCCAGGAGGTTGGCCCTTTACAAAAAGTTTGCTGATTCCTCCCTCTAGAGCAATGGTTCTCAGCCCATCTGTGCATTTACAACATCCAGAGAGTTCTAAAAAAGGACCAGTTTCCAAACCAATTAAGTTCGAATCTCTTGGGGGTATAATCCAGACATCAGTATTCTTTTTAATTCTCAGTTACTTCCAATGTAGAACTATATTAGTCTGATTTGTGATTGCTATAAAAGAATACCTGAGGCTGGGTAATTTATAAAGAAAAGGGTTTATTTGGCTCACAGTTCTGATGGCACTGGCATCTCCTTATGATGAGGCCTCAGGAAGCCTATGGTCGTGGCAGAAGGTCAAGGAGGAACAGGCATGCCACATGGTAAGAGTGGAAGCAAGAGAGGGGAAGGGAAGTGCCAGGCTCTTTTAAACAACCAACTCTCACGAGAATCAATAGAGCGAGAATTCACTCATCACCACGAGAATGGCACCAAACCAATCGTGAGGGATCCACTCCCCTGACCCAAGCACCTCCCACTAGGCCCCATCACCAACACTGGGGATCACATTTTAACATGAGACTTGCGGGGACAAACATCCAAACCATACCAGGAGCCAAGGCTGAGAACCACTGACCTGGGGAAGGGGTTTGTGCCTTCTAACTCTCAACAGGTGTGTGCTAGAGTGAAGGGAGAACTCGTCCTTCTCCATACGTGAGCTGAGCAAATATCCACGGACAGTTGCACACCTGTCCTAAGTGTCCTTTGTAAAATTTGACTCCTAGTAATGGGCCACAGGATTCAATCAGTTCCTGCTCTTCTGTCAACAGCCTTACTTCATCTGTATTCATGAATGACATAAATAAAGGGTCCTTCTCATCTGCCTTGCTTCTTTGCCACCTTCCTCTTTTCCTCCTTTCTTGTCTCCTCTTTTTTACTCTCTTGCTAAAGAGGTACAAAATGACAGGTGGGCACAATAACTGCTGAGAAAAGTAAGGTGGCCCAAGGCTTGTAGTATCAGAAAGCGTCATTCAGTTCTCCTTGAGGGGGAGAAGGTTCTGGCCATGGGCCTTCTGGAAAATACCACTTTGACTTCTAGGGTAGCCCAACTGAGATAAAAGTTTGCAAAGCTCTGTTGTTGGCATTTCCTGTCACTACCTAGCATCCTCGGGTACTGTTTCTGAAGAAGGATGTGATGCACTGATGGGTGATGAAACTGACAGCAGAAGGAAGAGAACAGAAATAGAACTTTACAGCAATAGGCCAGACTTCATCATCCTCACCTGAATGACAGACTGCAAGGGGCTCCTACCTGCTCTCTGCAGTCCCAATTCCTCTCCATATTGCTGCCAGAGATGATGTTCTAGAAGAAAATCTCATTATGTTCCTTTCCCACTGAAAGTCATCTTATGAGTCCCCATCCTCTGTGAAATAAAATTCAAACTCTTTAGCAGAATGCACCTAGTTCCTCCGGCTGTGCCATCTCCAGCTTTGTCCCCATCCTCTCTCCCACATGCCATATTGAACCACTCTGAATTCCCTTGATGGAAATTTCAAATACTTAGAACATTCTATCTCCTTCTCTCCTCTACCTTCCTGCATTACTGATGCTTAATGGCATTGACTCCTTCAGACCAATCATTAGGTTCTGTGTTTTCCTAGACCCTCATCATAAGGTTGGATTTTTGCTGTGTGTTTGGTTGTTCATTCATTTACTTGTCTAACAAATATTTTACTGATAACTTTCTAAGTTGCTGGGATTTTTTAGGTCCTAGAAATATGGAGATGGATAAAAAAAACCTGGTTCTTGCCCTCAAAGATCTCTAGACTAGTAGGGGGTTACAAAAAATAGGAACAAGACCTATTATTGACGCAAATAAGATCTCCAAGAAGCATAATTACCAAATGTCATCAGAAAGAAGCCAATGCCACACCCTGACTTCCCTTCGAATTGACACAAATAAATCGCTACTAAAAAAAATTAGCCTAATAAACTGAGCGCCGAGTGGCTGCTTTCCTAGGTGATCTTCACATTCAACCCTCTGAATCCTGCTTGACGTCATTAGACCTTAAATTGTTAGAAATATAGCAGTATCCTGTATTTCAGCATTTGTTCTGCACCTCAGAGCCAGGCAGGCATGCTGTGGTGAAGTGACAGATTATTTTTAGTTTAGCTGTTGGATGAAATGTCGGCTGTGTTGACATAGTTGTCAGCTAGCTGGTATAGAGCTTGGTTATCTGCCTTTAGGAGTCCTTTCAGGATGTCTGAGCATTCAACCTTTACCTACTTGCCATGCGCAATCCTGTTAGCAGGAAGGGGCTTCTCTCTGAAGACCCCAGATTTGTGATTTTCTAGTTATCATAGTGACCTCTTCAAGCTATAAAGGATAGCAATGGCTTTATGTATACCTGGCAGATCCTATGGCTGAGGTGACAAAGAACAGGACTCTTAAGAAGGGACAATGGGTACACAGCAGCACAGGAGCTGTTGAGGGTCCCTTAAGCAGGTGATGGTCTTCATGTGGCCTCCAGAATAACTTAGGCTGCATAGGCGATCCCTACTCTATGAATAGCATATTCATATGAATGACATAATCATTTTTAAACCTTCTTGCTTCCTATCTCTTTATGTCACAGATCCTGGGAGATTTGAGCTAATAAACCCATTATCTGTTCATAAGCCTCGGGCATATCTAAATTATACTCCAGCCTTTCTGTATTTCTTTGTTAGCATTTCACTCAAGGACAGAAAGTAAAGAGAAATAGAAGGAAAATAAGAAGAGGGTTCAGGGGAACGGGGAGAGAGGGGCTGTAGATGGCAATACCTATGCTCAAGGGGGAAACCAAAAAATCTGGAATTATTTTTTGGAGGATGGGCCCCTTATAGTACAGGCTTCCCTCACTAGGTAAGTGTTCTAGGAGCCCATCAGAATTAGTGCACCAGCTAGCATTGTGGTGAGAGCCTGTGTTCAGCTTCAGTGAATTTTTTCTCTTGGAGATTCTTCCAACATGTTTGCCCATCTCATGATGGATGATTTATGAATGCATCTGCCCACATTGTGTTCAGCAGTTTTTGACCAAAAACGGCATGACCTCCGTGCCTCACTCTTCCTGTTTGTCTGATCTTGCCCCTAAGCGACTTTTTGTTTTGTTTTGTTTTCCCAATGAGTTATCAAAGGGAAACATTTTGCCCATGTGGAAGCAGTGAGACAAAAAAACAGCAGAAGCATTAAAATGCATCAAAATCGATGAGTTCAAAAACTGTTTTGAGCAGTGGAAAAGTGTCTTGGTGGGTGTATTGCATCAAATGGAGGGTACTTTGAAAGTGACTGAAGTTTAAACATGTAAGAAAATACACACAATTTTTTACAAATAAATTCCAGGGTTTTGGGGGTACCCCCCTCATATATAAAACAGCAGTATACTCACACTAATGCTAAACAAAAACAAAATGAAAGAAAGCTTGTCCTTAGAGCACAAGTGGAGGGAACGTGTACAAAAGTAAAGTTCAGCAGGGTTTCAGTAAATCTCTATTCATCGCTGTATTAGGACTCCTTGGGTTTCTAATAATGGAACTTAACCCAAGCTTACTTAAGCAGAAAGAGGGGACTGATTGTAAAACATCCAGGATATCTCAGAATCCAAGAGCAGAATAATAGGTAAGCCGTGGAAGTGAGAACTGGAAGTCCATTGGAAATTTTAGTGCTCCATCACATGTCTCTGCTTCTCTCTGTGTGTCTGCTGCTTCCTTTTCCTAGGAAAAACAGATTTCTCAGCTGTCTTGTCCATATTGCCGACAAAAGATGGCCGCCCATGGCTCCCAGGATCACACCTCATAGTCCCATGAAGAAAGAGATTGATTGAGTCAATCCTTTTCAGTCTCTGTGCCATAGTCCTACAGTGACACCTCTGTTCTAGCAAGAATGAACCATATCCAGCTTCAATCAACTGACATTAGAATTGAACCACATATATAAACATGACTTCTAGGAATCAGCCTACCCATGTGAATGAGAAGGAAGCAGACTGTTAAGAAGGGAGGGAAAATCTGGAAAGATACACTCTGATGAAGGTTGCTGTTAGTATTATGAAAAATAATGTATATGTAAGAGCAAAAGAAAGACAAAGCCAGGAGTGTGGGTGAAATGATTGTGTCTTAACTAATGGGCTGCTCTGTAAATTGGCCCCACATGAAAATTTCAAATATATTTCTCATTTATCCCAAATATTCTCCACAGACCTTTCCAAATGATTCTCCTTACTGTTCCAAGACTGTGCTGTGCAAATTCCCATTTCTCTGGCTATCCTGCGTCCCTCACTGGAGGAACTCTTCCCCTTATTCTTTGTCTTTTCAAGTCTTGTTCCTCCCTCAGGGGTCAGCTGAAATCCCTACTTGTTCATGAATCTCTTTTCTACTCTAATTTACTCCTGAATTTCACCTTTGTCAGTACATTTTCCCATTTAGACTGCATAGTCCTTAAGGTCAAAGACCACATTGTCTACTTCTTTGCATCCTTCATGATACTAAGGTGCATGGGCTTCCATAAACACTTGTTTAGTTGACAGCTTTAAGTTTGTGTGTTAAGAGTGTCATATAACCAGCCGGGCACAGTGGCTTCTGCCTGTAATCCCAACACTTTGGGAGGCCAAGGCAAGAGGACTGCCTGAGCCCCAGGGGTTCGAAACCAGCCTGGGCAACTTGGCGAGACCTCATCTTTACAATAAATCAAAAAATTTACCAGGCATGGTGGTGCACACCTGTAGTTCCAACTACTTGTAAGGCTAAGGTGGAAGGATCGCCTGAGCCTAGCAGATTGAGGCTGTGGTGGCTGTGAGCGTGCCACTGCTCTCTAGCCTGGGTGACAGAGTGAGACTTCAACTCAAAAAAAAAAAAAAAGAGTGTCATATAACAAAACAGGGACTATATTCCCCATGACGTTTCCAATTACATTTATGGATTTGGAGATTCTCAGCATGAATGTAATTGGCCAAGTAAAGCTGTAGTAATAGGAGAGAATTCAAAAGAAATCCAAAAATAAGGGTGTAATTAGTCATTTTAAACAAAGGTAAATTATTTCATATCATTATATGATTGAGCATATGTAGCTAGCATTTATAGTGTACCTTCTTTTCAAGACATTTCACCATAAAAGGAACAGAGTGGTTTTTATAACTGGGACAAATATGCTTAAATTAATGAGCCACATATGGACATTTCTAATGATTAAATCCTCTTTCTGATGATTGACTCATAATAGATTTGAATTGAATTTCATGGAACTCAGAAATATTGAGAATTGGGCCCATTGGACACCATGCTTGGCATTAAGAGAGGACATATATCCTAGGTTTGGGACTTTTTAAAGTATTTTTCCAGCATTTGAGTTGAAAGTTTGAACATCCCCTTCCTAAAATGCATGTACTCAATTTTGTTAGGAAGAATGGGATATAATCCTCCTTATAGGCCAATTGAGTGTATTTTTAGGGATGATAAAATCAGTAAGGTATCAAAGAACTTACAGAGGAAAGGGCTGTGTTCAAAGATTGCCTGTCTTAATTCATTTAATTTGCTAAAAATGAAGCAAAAAATTTTAAAGTCGAATTCAGGCATACATTAATAATTGAGCATAAGACTTTATTTTTCTGATGGTTGATATAACTATTTAAAGTTCAATGGGCATTTGGTAAGCACCAAGTACATACCTAGCCCCTATAGAAGTAGTACTATATAATCTTGGGGTAATTTGAAACCTCTGATAAATGAATTTTTCTGAATAGCCTAGTTTTTACACCAATTGAAGCTTCCTTCTTAAAAATGTAATTATTTTGGATGACATTTTTATATTGAATGTCTTTCTTCTTTTATTAAAAGAATACATTAAATATAACATACTTTTCTTGATGATTGATGTTTTGAAAATTATTCTATTTTTTTTTAAAAACCTATTGATAAGTACCTTCAATTTAATATCACCTTGAAGGAGCAAAGAAAGGAAGACTACTTATAATAGTCACACATTATTTTAAAAAATAGTAGATATTTATTCATACAATTATCCTTTCTCTCAGTCGTAATCAAAGTTTGATCTTGGGCACTCTTCAGAATCACAATGGAAAGATCCCTTAGATTCCCCTTTGGCCACCAGCAGTGATGCAGGCATCATGGTGACACAGGCCATCATGGTTATATAGGGCATCATGGTGATACAGGCCATCATGGTAACGTAGGGCATCAAGGTGTTACAGATGTCATGGAGATGCAGGCCAATGGGTATTTGGCCATTATAGTGTTACAGATATCATATGCAGGCATCATTGTTACGTAGGCCATCATGGTGATGCAGGCCATCATGGTTATATAGGGCATCACAGTGATACAGGCCATCATGGTGATACAGGCTATCATGGTAATGTAGAGCATCAAATGTACAGTGCATCAGCCCAATATGCCAAAGAAAACACACACACAAGCCTCTCTCCAGTATAATCTTTGAGGTCCTTTTAAGCAATAAATTAAAGTTAATTCAACTCTGGATGACTGCATTAATGCAGGCAACCCAACTGAAGAAGTGATTTTATGACTGATACCTTTAATACACAGCCAATTTTCTATGTTCTTAAGCATTGATAACCTGTCTGTGCTTTTTTTAATTTTTTAATTTTAATTTTAATTTTTTTGGCGTGATAGCTTGTAAGCATTTTGCAACATCAATTTTAAGATACATTTAGAGCAGAATTCTATTTTGGGGGGGAAGGAAGCCTAAAATCATAGTCTGGTGGTCTTTATTGAGGCCATCAAGAGTCTGCCTCCCTTGCTCCCTAGTTCTCAGTCCCAGTGTGACTTGGTGAGGTTGCTGGTTAGCTGGGTTTTGGCATTGTTAACCTGGAGAGACTGATGCTGGTATTAAAAGGAAATTCCTTGTGCATCAGATCCTATCTCCTTAATCAAGGAAACTGTTCTAGCAGTTTCTCCCCCAACCCCCTGCCCATCCTGTGTCATCAGTTTTTGGTTCTTTACATCCTTTCCACCAGCATCCAAACGGAGTGTTATTCCTTCATCTTAAATCAAAGTTTTTGTCTTGATTCCTCTATTTCCCCTTCCAGCAGCTGCCTCTTTTGTTTGCCTCTTTGTACAGTATAACTTTGAAAAAGTTATCTATATTCACTGTCTCTGACTCCTCTTTTCTCTTTCTTTTGGATTGTTTTCTTTTCTCTGAAAATAATCTCAAAGCTACAGAAAAGTTGTAAACATGGTACAAGGACTTTTGTTTTCCCCTGTCAAAAGATGTCCTATTACCTCCAAATACTCTAATGTGTATTTCCTACAAGGAAGTATATTCTTCTGCATAATCGTAATCATCAGAATCAGGAAATTCACATTGATACATTACTACCTTCTAATCCTGAGAGCCCATTTAAGTATTGCAAATCTTTCTAGTAATGTCCCTTTCAGCAAAAAGACCTAGTTCAGAATCCTGTATTGCATTTAGTTGTCCTGTCTGGCAGTTTTATAGACTTCTTTCACTTTTATGATCTTGATACTTTGGAGATTATAGGTCTATTTGGTAGAATGTCCCTTAGTTTGGGTTTGTCAGATAATTCTCTATGATTAAATTCAGGTAACAAAACTTTGGCATTCATAGCATAGAACGGATAAAGTACTAACTTCATTGTATTATATCAGTGGGACATGATCTCAAATTGTCATTTTCTGGTGATATTACTTTGATGACTTGACTAATGTGGTATCTTCCAGATTTTTCCATGCAAAGCAATTTATTTTCTCTTCATAGTTAGAAAGCATTTAGACTTTGAAAGAAGTATCTTGAGATTATATAACTATACCATTTCTCATCACACATTCTGTTTATTATTCTTTTAATTATATTAACAAAATGCATGTTTTGTTCTTTTGTTTGGTGGTTTACAATCTGCTACTATCAGTTATTTTGATGTTTAAATTGGCACAGACTGAAAATAGTTGCTGTGCCCTTTTGACATACCTCTGTCATTCTTTAAGTAATTTTTTAGTTCTTGGCACAAAAAGTTGTTCTAGGCTCCCTTATTTTCCCTGCTCTATGACACCAGAGCCATTATTTTCTCCAAAGAGCACTGGTTTCTTTGAGAATGGTACTTAGAAACCAATATCTAGATGCCAAGTGTGCTCATTGCTGAAGTGTTGCTGCTCTCAGGTCATCGCAGTGGACAGAGCTAGAGAGTAAAGTTAGTCAGTCTCTCTCTTTCTTCCTCACTCTCTCTCTCCCCATGCCATCTATATTTCTTTCTATATCTATAAGTACATGTACCCTAACCCTAACCCTGAGTTCACATTAACACCAACAATTCCTATCCTATACCACAGGGTTTATTCCAGTTTCCTATTTTCTATATTTGTAATTGCATTCACTGACAGTGAGACACCTGGCTCGCCTTATCTTTATGTGCTCACTCCCCTGTAGGAAACCAAGCTTCTATTTTATAGTCTCTTTTACCCCACCTGGATGCCTGGAACATTAATTCAGGCTCCCATACTCCCTACCAGCCTGTTCCCTGCACAGATGCTCTTCCCATCCTGCTTGAGTTCCATCACTATGTGTCCCTGACCTAGTGCAGAAACCTAGCTTGCTTGGTCCCACCTAATAGTTTTAAGATTGAATTGTTTGGGAAAAAGAAGAAGCAAAAGACTTCATTTACACTTAAACCCATTCCAACGAGGCTTCCATATCCACCATTCCACTGAAGCTTCTCTCATCAAGATCACCAGTGACTCCAGATTGGTAAATCTAATATATAGTTAGTTCTCAGTGTTCATCTTACTTGATGTGTGGGCAGCATTTAACATGGTTGATGTCTGATGCCTTGAAACACTTTCTTTAGTTGGCTCTTCATACTCCCCACTTTTACAAGCTACTCCTTATCATTCTCCTTCTCCGGATCCTCTTAGGCTTTCCAGTTGCCTATACTGAAGTTTCTCAGGGCTCATTCCTTGATCTTCTCTACTTTCTTGGTGACCTGTTCATTCTCAAGGCTTTCTATACCATCTCTGTGGCTTCAATCCCCACATATATAGCTCTAGTCCAGATCTCTTCCCCAATCTTCAGCATCATATATGTCACTAACTGATACTTCAATTTCAGCCTGCCTAAAACTGCATTCCTGACCTTCCCCTAGAAATGTCTCTTCCTGAAGCCCTATCCATCTCAACTGATGACAACTTCATTTTCCATTTGCTTAGTCTAAAAACTCCTTAATTTTTTTATTTTTCATTCATACAGTTCATATAATTCATCAGAGAATCCTGGTGATTCTACATTCCAATTCTACACCCCTCTGCTGTTACTACTCTATTCTGAACCACTGATGCCTCTCACTTGGATTACAACAATAGCCTCAAGGATAATCTCTGCTTCCACCTTTGACTGCCATAGAATATTGTCCTCAGCATAACATTCAAAGTGCTCCTTTAGAATGTAATTCAGTGGCTCACCATTTCACTTACTGTAACTTTCATTCTGTATGTTTTTACTCAAAGATTGAGTATCTTTCCCAATTAAGCCTAACTATTGCTGCCTGTTTCTGAGACATCCCCACATGCATTCTCTCATTCCCTTTTATCTTGAGCTAATTTTTCATTCTTATAAAACTTACTACTTTCTAATATTATCTATAATTATTTGTTTTTGTTTGCTTATTTATTTGTTTGTTCTCTCCAGTCTCCCACTCATGTATTATTTAAGCAATTTGATTATGCTACACATTAGTGTTGTTTGATTCATGTCTCTTCATTTGAGGTTTCTTGAGTTACTTGAATCTGTGGGTTTTTAGTTTTCATTAAATTTGGAAAAATATCAGCCATTATTTCTTCAACTACTTTTTTCTTCTTTCACTTGTATAATTAGTTTCACTTCTATAATTAGTTTACAAATTATTATTTACTAGTTATATTGAAATACAGTTCATTAGGATATCTTTATAAAACATATTTTAAATAATATTAAAATATGTTTAAAATCTTTTCTTTTACTTCTTTCACTCTTCATCCCTCTCCTTTCCTTCAGGAACTCTAATTGTATATGTATTAGGCTATTTGAAGTTGTCTGCCAGCTCGGTGTATTTTCTTCATTTTAGTCTATTTTCTCTCTGTGCTTCATTTTGGACAGTTTCTATTACTCTCTTCAAGTTCATTAATCTTTTCTTCTACAGTGTCTAATCAACTGCAAATCCTATCTAATATACTTTTCATCTCAGACATTGTATTTTTCATCTCTAGATATTTGCTTTTGGCCTTCTCAGTATTCTTTCTTTCTCTTTCTCTTTCTCTCTCTCTCTCTCTCTCTCTCTCTCTCTGTCAGAGTGTTACTTTATGGCCCAGGCTGGAGTGCAGTGGTACAATCACAGTTCACTGCAGCCTTGGCCTCCTGACATCATACAGTCCTTCTATCTCAGCCTCTCAAGTAGCTGGGACTACAAGTAGCCAGAGCACCACATCTGGCTAATTTTTTTTTTTTTTTAAGAGATGAGATGTCACTGTGTTTCCCAGACTGGTATTGAACTCCTGGGCTCAAGCAGTCCTCCTGCCTCAGGCTCCCTAAGTGCTGTGATTACATGAGCTGCTGCACCGAGCCCATGTCTCTTTTTGTCATGTTTTGTTTTCCTCCATCTTCTTGAGCATGTGGTCAATATTAACAACAACTATTTTAACAATACCCTAATCTACTAATTTTATAATCTGTGTCAGTTCTAAATTATTTTCTTTAGACTAATTTTTCTCTTCATTATGGGAGAATTTTTTTTCGCTTATTTGTATACCTGGCAATTTTTATTTTTACTGGATTCTAGACATTGTATATTTCTTTAAGTATTTTGGGGTTTTGTTCTGGGGTGCAGTTAAGTTATTCGGATACATTTTGATCTATTCAAGGCTTATTTTTTAGCTTTGATAGGTGGGTTCACAGCACCCTTTAACCTAGGACTATATGGCACCACTACTGAATTAATACCCTTTTTAGAACTTTTCTGTGTGTTTGGAGTTCTTTCTACTGTGGCTACTGAGAACATAATCACTCTGGCCTTGTGTGCTCTCCAGGGATTGTTTCACTTGATCATTTCTGGTTTTCTTTCCATAGCCTGTCAGTGAAAGCTGTGATAAATATGGAAAGTAGAAAACTGAACCCTGTGGTGAGGGTAGGAATTGGTATTGATACAAACTCACGATTACATGAGTAACCATGTATCATAATAGAGATTTGGGGAATTCATGCCATATATTTTTGTGTGAAGTAGGAAAATATCCATCTGATATCCTGGATATTCTCCCACCATGTGCTGATCAATATTCAGCTAAAGAGTCAAGAGGATCCTCTGTATCTTTCTCTCTCTCTCTCCCTATGCAATTCTTGTTCTCTGTAACTATCTCCTCAACGCTGGGAGATTACTGAACTCTGTTTGGGTACCCCTTATAGCAGGCAGTAAGCTTGGCAACTGTAGAGTTTATTTTATCTTCCTTCAGTCGAGGATTACTGTCCTGTGCTGCCTGCTATGTAATATGTAGAAACCATTTCTTCATCTATTCTGTCAGTTTTAAATTTTTAGGCAGGAGGGTTTACTTGGTGCCTGTTACTTTAATATAGACAGAATTGGAAGTGTAGAATTCTATATAAGCCCAAAGGGACAAGCTTCTTTTTATATTTTGTTCCCTGGTTATTCCAAGTATTTGGAACTGTACCTGGCATATTAGGTACTCAGTAAATATTAGTTGAATGAAATATTTGTTGAATAAGATTATATTTGAGAACTCCTTTAGCAATTATTTGAGTTTCTAATATGTGTCAGGCACTGATTATACAGTGGTGAATAAAACAGGTGTGGTTCCTGCCTTCATGGAGCCTAGTGCCTCAAAGAGAAAAACAAATATTAATCAGCAAATAAACAACGTTTGTAATTATAAATTATGATAGCAATTTATAATTCTCCGTGAAGGAAAAGAATAGGGTGCTCTGAGAGAGAAGCATGAGGAAAGTCACTTTGGATGAGGTGATCAGTGAAGGTTCTGTAAGGAGGTGATATTTCTCCTGATACCAGGGGGAAGAGAGGAAGCCAACCTGTTGAAGGGATGAAGAGAAGAATGTTCCAAGGAATTGACTATGCAAAGCTCAGAGGCAAAAAAAGAACTTAGAGTTTTAGAAAATTAAAGGAGCCGGGCTCGGTGGCTCAGCCTGTAATCCCGCCCCTTGGGAGGCTGAGGTGAGTGGATTGCCTGAGCCCGCGGGTTCGAGACCTGCCCGGGCAACTTGGCGAGACCTCATCTCTACAATAAATCAGAAATTAGCTGGGCGTGGTAGCGTGTGCCTGTAGTTCCAGCTACTCGGAAGGCTGAGGTGGAAGGATCGCCGGAGCCCAGCAGGTCGAGGCTGCGGTGGCCGGGAGCGTGCCACTGCACTCCAGTCTGGGCGACAGAGTGAGACTCCAACTCAAAAAAAAAGAAAAAGAAAATTAAAGGAGACGTGTGTGAGAGGGAAGAAGGCCACAACACGAAACTGGAGAGAACAGCGGGGCCAAAACATGCACAACCCACAGGCTCTTTTACAAAGTTTTGGTTTTCTAAAAATTATGAGGGAGAATTATAGAAGGTTTTAAATAGGCAAGTGATACAAGCCCATTTACATTGCAGATATCTTTCTAGCTACAGCATGGAGAATGCTAATCCTGGCACAATTGTGAAATCAGGGAAGTCATTTAGAACTGAGTTTTCTATTTTTTTTTTATTTTAAAGATGTAGGGTATAATTCAGGATTAGATATACAAATGGTCGTTGTATAGGTAAAGTTTGGGCCTCACTTTGGTCCCCACTTCACCTGGTTTGAGTACCCTTACTGATGAAGTGTGCCTTTCCCCCTCCCCTGGCAGTTTCCCACTACTGCCAATCCCTTTCATGTAGTATTATGATAATTGCCAGGGTCCGCTTATGAGTGAGAACTTGTGGTACTCAGTTTGTTTCTGTGATAGTTCACAGAGTATTATGCCCTCGACCCACTTGGTTGTCTGCTAAAGCTTATAGCTCCCTCCTCTGAATAATGTTTTTAAATTATAAAGGAAACTGTATGGAAGTAGAGTTCATTAGGATATTTTTATAAAACATATTTTTAAATATTTTAAATAATATTAAAATATGTTTTAAATATTTAAAATATCAAATTTTTAGAAAATATGTGCGGTAGTTATGGATATGTACTCCTTTATTAACTGATCATATAAGATCTAATAGTAGGCCTATAATCATAAAATGAACATAAATGCAGTGCTCAGATGTCTGCAATAACTATGACATAACTGAAAGTATCTGGCTTCTCACAGTGACTAAGTAATATGCAACTACCTGTAGTGGGTTGTCTATATTTATAATGAAAGGAAATGTTACATTTCCACTTGAGGTCTGTGAAAATAAAGGTATTTTTGTGTTATTGAAGTTCATAGACCACTCTTTAAATTCTATCCATGTAAAAAAATGTGGGACATATACACAATGGAATATTACGCAGCCATAAAGAAGGACAAACTTATGAACTTCACAGCAACTTGGATGGACTTAAAGTCTATAACACTGAATTATCTATCACAGAAACAAAGAACTGAGTATCACATGTTCTCACTCATAAGTGGACCTTGAACAATTATTATAATGCTATAAGAAAAGGATTGGCAGTAGTGGGAAACTGCCAGGGGAGGGTGTGGGGGGTGGGTGGTAGAGGTGGAATTGGCAGTAATGGGAATTTGCCGGGGGAGGGGGGCAGCACACCTCATCAAAAAGGGTACCTGCATAATGAACATTGGTATACCGAATTGTACCCCACATCTTTAAAATAAAAAATGTATTTTTTAAAAAATTCTATCCATGGACCCATTAGCGAGTCCTAAATAATCAGTTTTTATTTATGAGTTTATTTCAGTAATCATGAAGAGAGGAGATGGAGGAGAAAACTAGGGTAGTTAGTTGTAAGAGAGATAACAGGAAGGGGACAAAATTTGAGATATTTTTGGAGGAAGAATCAATCAAGAAGAGAGAGATTTTCTAGAGTTTTGGAGAAAATTTTCTTGGAAGAACTAGACCACGTGCAAAATGTTAGCAAGGAGAGTCAGAAAGTGAAAAGGTCAGCTAGGCAGACTATTGCTGCAACTCATTGTAAAGTAAGGGTCAAGGTTGACAGCCATGCGATAGAAAGGAAAAGCATCCGTGGAGATTAAGTAAGGAACACCAAGACTTACAGCCCAACTACTAGCTTTTCATGAGCTATGGGACCTGGGATAAATGCTTACTTAATAAAGCCTCCATTTCACATATATAAGATGAGGATGATAGTATCTTGTGACCCTTAATGTTGTTGTAAAGATTAAATAAGATACTTATGTAAAGCAGTTAGCACAGGTCTGATGCGTAGCAAGGGCTGATAAATATTCACATTCTCATTCATACTAAGATTCTGACACTGTGTTGGACCATTGCCCACAGGAGATTGAGGAAACAAGGTAAAACACATATTTTGAGAAGGAAACCATTCAGAATTAAGTGTTCAAATAGAAGATGTGCGTAACTCTAAGTTAACAATTTTGCTCAGCATAGCACTTTCTGCATCATAAGAGATTTGGGGAATTTGTGCCACATATTTGTGTGAGTGTTGCAAATGAGTAGGGATGGATGGTGCTGGGTCTTGTCTGAACAAGTGGGTTTAGATGTTACTAATTTACAGTCTCTGCTTCTTAAGAACAAAGCTCCTTTTTGGTGTAAGAGTGACCATTGCTTAAACAAGTAAAAAGCGCATGCACACACAAAAGTGATCTCAATTCAGTCTGGAAATTCGTCCTTTGTTTTCATTTAGGGGAGCTAAGATTTGAAAAGTCTTATATTTTGTCATAGTTGCATCTCATAATTTCCATTTGAACCTTTGGAACTAGCCTTGCATTTGAAAAATTTACATGTAGATGGCTACAAATGACAAAACATTTTGTTGTATGATATTGAACAACTTATGTCATCTGCTGAACTTACTTTTCATCTATAAAAAAAAGATAGTAATTCCTATCTCAGTATTATCATGAAGATCAAAAGAGAAAATTTAACTCAATATGTGAAACAACATAGAACATAATAAAAATATGTGTATAAGAACTATAATGTCTATTAAAGAATATGTGTATAAGAACTATAATGTCTATTAAAGAATGAGACTGATTTTTATACAAACATACTTTGAACTGTGTTACCTAAAATTCATGCCCACCTGAAATCTTTTAGAATGTGACCTTGTTTGGGAATAGAGTATTGTGGATGTAATCAAATTAGGAGGAAGTCATACTGTGTTAGGGTGGCCCTAATACAATGACTGGTGAGATGGGAAATTTGGACACAGACAGACAGAATGCCACATAAAGACAGACACACAGGTAGAGAGAATGCTATGTGTGTACAGAGGCAGAGACTGAAGTGATAGGTCCACAAGCCAAGGGTCGCCAGGGATTGCCAGCAGCAACCAGAGGCTAGCAGAAAAGCACAAAACAGATTCTCCCTGAGAACCTCTTGTAGAAACCAACCCTGCTGAAACCCTGATTTCAAATGTCTAGGCTCTAGCACTGTGTGAGAATAAACTTCCGTTGTTTGAAGCCCCCCAATTTGTGATGACTTAAGACAGCCAGAGGAGACTAATACCCATGCCAGTACCTATACGTCTTTCTTCCAATCAGGGTAGGCTAAGTTGTTGTGAGAGTCACACAAGGACCCCTTTCCTTCATACTTAGGGGCTTACAATGGCACAGACACATTTCTCAGTCCTACCACATATCAATCACAGATCAGCTGCCACTCCATACCATGTTACCTTCATCAGGGAACATGGCAGACAGAGCAGACTTTCTCTGTAATGATGTCTCTATCTGGTCTATGACCAAGAAAACAGAGTCCTCAAAATTTAAGGATTTATGGTATTAGAAGATGAAACTGATTCTTGTGTCCAACTAGTAATTTATAAAGTTGAAGTATCCTTAAATAACAAAAGCCAGGAATGGTGGCTCATGCCTATAATCTCAGTGTTTGGAAGGCTGAGGTGAAAGGATTCCTTGAGTCCAGAAGCTCAAGACCAGCCTAGGCAACATAGCAAGACCCCTCTCTCTACAAAAATTAAAAATAAAACTTAGCTAGGTGTGGTGGTGTACTTCTGACCTGTAGTTCCAACTACAGGGAAGGCTGAAGCAGAAATAACAAAGATTTAATCAACTCAGCCCTGGGACATGAATCAAATCAAAGGTGTGGCCACTACGCCATTTGTTAAAACCTCTGCATCAATTAAGAGGGCTCCTAGTAAATTATTTCAGTTGGAAAAAGTAGAAGAGGGAAAGTGCATGGCAAACTACATATTGTCTCTTGAAGCTTCTGCCCCAAAGTGATTCACATATATTGTACTCATGACTTGCTGACCAGAACAAGTCTCATGTCACATGGCCAAGTCTGATGTCATCATGTAGGTAGGTAGACCCCACCTGTAGAGAGGGTCAGTGAATATCTTCACTTCACTTTCACACAGTGATAGAGCGAGGATTTTGCTCTAGGCCATTGGCTTCCATAGCTTGGGCCTAGACTGACTGTACCTGATTACAGTTCCAGTTGTTTCTGTCTTCCTTTCCAGGTGTCCAAGGCGGCTGCAGACTTGATGGCCTACTGTGAAGCGCATGCCAAGGAAGACCCCCTGCTGACCCCGGTTCCGGCTTCAGAAAACCCATTTAGGGAGAAGAAGTTTTTCTGTGCCATCCTTTAAGTCTCCAAGAGAAGCCGGAAGAGCCCCACCGGGCTCCTGGGACACCGATGTAGAGTTTTTAGCAAAGTGGGCACCTTTCTAGTCCACGGCATTTGAAGAGCGTGAGGAGAACCATCCTGGAGACTCCAGGCTGTGCATGTTTAAAGAACTGGTCCCCCTTATGAGAATGCAAGTCAATCCACGTCCTGAGTTAAGAGATCTGATTCTGCAGAACCGCCTGGAGGAGGGGAATCCATAAAAATACAATTGGAGTCACTTCTTTTCTGCTATCGCCCCCCCCCCCAAAAAACCCTTCTGTTTCTGCTTCATATTTTAAAAATAAAAATTAAAACAGCTGTACTGAGCTAAGAAGATATATGAGACCTCCTTGGAATGAATATTGTCTTTGGAATACCCTTTGATAAGCTGAGTTGTCCAGTGCAGCCACAGTTCGGTTTAATGGCAGTGATGTTTAGTCTTTGTGCCTTTATTTTCTTTTTTCCTTCTCCCCTACCCCTCCTCTTACCCCTCCCCATTAGAGTAGTGTGGCAATAAGGCTGGATGTGTCTAGAAGGACAGGTACCCAAAATGTTTAGGGAGATGTTGCCCATGGCATATCCTCATGGTAACAACAAAATGCCGGTTGTCTATGTTCTCTTTTCACTATTCCTAACATGTGTACATGATAGCTTTGATTCTGCAAGTAAAAGTAAATCATGTGTTGTGACTGGTGCTTTCATATATTTGTGACAATTTTTGAGTAATAGTGCATGTAAACGTCCCTATGTTACATCCATTCAGAAGTTTTGTTGTTTTACTATAAAGCTGGGAAAAGGAATGAGAGGGAAAAGACCCCAAAGAGGAAAAAAAACCTCAGTATCTGGAAATTTGAAATGACTTCAGAGCCTTAGCCATGCCTAAAATACCTCCTGGTTAATAGTGGTGTAAATGCCCTTTCAATATATTTTCCAGAATCCAAATATCACCAAGCACGAAAGATTTGCCATGAGTTGGGCAGTGCTTTTGTCCTAGAGTATGAGCAAATTCCCTCCTTCCCTCAATTACAGACATTCTAGAATGAAAGAGCACTTTCTGTGATCTTAACATGGAAACCATGGCTCTCCTTTGTTCGAGTCTCAAAAGAAATAAACCCACAGCTCCAGAAAAGGCAACTCGTTCTCAGAATCCCAGTTGTTCACCCACCAGGGAGAAAGAACCCCAATCGCCAGTCTCTGAGTGGCAGGTGCGGTCCCCACAGCCAGCTCCAGCAGGAAGAGTTCTAGCTCTTTGTTCCCCTGAGATGATCTTGGTTTTTCACTCATCAAAATTTTTAATGGAGCCCCTTCTTTGTTTTTGTTCTCTATCTCATTTGTTAAAGCCTCTCCATCTTTATTTACAACTTCCTTGCTGCTAGAGCACTTTCTCCAAGATACATTACCAAGAGTGGTTTTTCATGGCAGCCATTGCCTCCATCATGAATGGCAGGCCCTGGAAACATTTCTCACTTTTTTCTGTGTCATTCCCATTCAAAGAGGGGCTCCCTTACACTTTGCTTTCAAATCCCAAAAGACCATTTCCCAATTAACTTTATTCTCCTCTCTTCCCTCTCCATCTCTTTTTCCTGTTTTCTGTTTTGTTTTGTCTTTTTGTAAAGGAGGAAAAAAGATAGAAAGACTTAACATGCCAAGGACAGATTTTGAAACAGACTTGGTAAATGTTTCCCTTAGCTCCTTCATGGGCATGCTGGTAAAAGAATAAATACAATTAAGGCTCATACCTGAGGTAAGGGAGAAGAGGATATTGAAATGTTTGTGAAATGTATAAATGCATTTCTGTAACCAGGTACTTCTGTTGCAATTTTGGGATTGTGTTATAGTCAGTGGGACACTGGTGAAGATTTAGGGTGAAAAAACCTGGCAGGGTATTTACTTAACTACAGCATTGTACAATTAGTGTCGTAATACTGTGGAATCAACTAAAACCATATCGCTTTTTTTCTTTTTTTCTTTTTTTTTTTTTTTTTTGAGTCAGGGTCTCATTCTGTTGCCCAGGCAACGGAATTGCAGTGGCATGGTCACAGCTCACTGTAGCCGTGACCTCCTGGGCTCAGGGGATCCTTTTGCCTCAGCCTCCCAAGTAGCTGAGACTACAAGCAAACGCCACCACACCTGACTAATTTTTTTTTTTTTGTAGCGATGAGGATGAGGCTGAAGCCCAGGCTGTTCTCAAGTTCCTGGGCTCAAGCAAATCTCTGGCCTCAGCCTCCCAAAGTGCTGGGATTACAGGTGTGAGCTACCACACCTCGCCCCATATCACATTTTTTAAATGAGCCAAAACACGATTTGAATATGTACCTAGTCACATTAAAATGATCATGAATGAACGAAGCACTCTTTGGTGATGATTAAGGCATCCTTAGAAGGTGCATATGATTTTCACAATAAATAGCATTTCTTTTTCTCAGAAGGACTCTTTATATGTCCATGTAAATCTAGCTTTTTGAAGCAATTAAGATGGAATTAAAATTTTTAGGAAGTGTTTTAAGGAAAATGTTTTGGCTTTTTTTTTCATAATTTTATGTCTTACAGTATGAAATTATAATACCAAAATCTTTATATGAGTTTTGGCTTATTGATATTTGTACTTACTCAAGGGGGAAAAGTCTCTTGATTACTTATGCCTCTAAAGAGCTTAATTCTTTATAAATTCAACAATCCTTTTCACCAGCATGGTTTTATCTTAAGGGGTAACTAATGGAAAAATTCAGCTTACTTATTTAAAGCCCTAATCTCTATATACAGTATATTGGATAGTAATGGAGATGTGCCATGGAATTAGTTAACAAGTAGTAACAATATACTTCATATTTAGAATGCAAAGTCTATAAGGAAAAAATAATCTGACATTTTTTCAAGATTAACTCCAGTTAAATTTGTTAATTTTTAAAAATTTAAAACCAAGTACTACTTAATTTAAATCAAAGGATGCAAGTGAGTACTTTGATCTGAGTCTGATTTTGCTATTAATATTTGAAAAAGATTTTCTACCAAGGACAAATTAAACAATACATTTAAAAATTAAACAATAAACTATTTCTCCATACGCTTATTCTTACATAAGGAGTTTTGAGAAAAATCAAGCACGCTGTCTTAAGGGATTTTTATACTTTCCTTTCTTCCTATATATCTCCTTCTAGCTGCTCCTGGCATTAATGAATTGTTATGTATACATTTGTGCAGCCCAAAAATTGTTCATGTTTTTCCTATATAAGATCTGCGGAGTGTGTCTTTCAAAGAGAAATAGAGAAATGTTAAAGCAGGAAAACCTGAATGTGATGTGCACATTTTCACCCCACATGGACTATGTATGTGTTTCAATAAATGGAGTTTTCAGATTCATTTCATATGTTGTCAATTTCATGGTGAAGACCTGTGGACCACCTCACCTATGATTCCATGGTTAATTTGAGAAAGATCTGATGATATAAATGGATGAGGCAATAGGAACCCATTTATTTTCCTTATGGTTTTGTTAATAAAGATGTCCTGGAGAAGAAAAAAAAACTCACATGATGCCTTTTTAAATTTTTATTTTATTATAGAGATGCGGCATACAAGTTAGGATTAACTATACAAGTAAGCTGCATGCAGTTCAAGTTTGGGCCTCCAGCTGGCCCTCACTTTCACCTGGTAAAGGACCAGATACTCTCTGTGTTGTTGAGTGCCCTTCCTCCTCCTTCCCTCCCTCCCCTGACAGTGCCCAGTGACTGCCAATCCCTCCCTTATGCTAATGTGATTAATGCTCAGGCCCCCCTTACGAGAGTAAACATGTGGTATTCAGTTCTTTGTTTCTGTGATAGCTCATTAAGCATGATGGTCTCCAACTCCATCCAGTTTGCTGAGAAGTACATGATTTTGTTCTTTTTTTTTTTTTTGGCTGCATAATACTCCACCATGTATATGTACCACATTTTCTTTATCCAGTCCACCTTCGATGGGCAGTAGTGTTGGTTCCATGTCTTTGCTATTATGAAGAGTATGACTATAAACATTCAGGTGCAAGGGTAGAACAATTTTGGGTAGAACAATTTATGTTCCTCCAGGTATATTCCCAGAAGAGGAACTGCTGGAGCATATGGATGGTCAATGTTTAGTTCTTTTAGGAATCGCCACACCGCTTTCCATAGAGGTTAAACTAGCTTCCACTTCTACCAACAGTGTACAAGCATTCTCTTTTCTCTGCACCTGTGCCAGTATCTGTTGTTTCTTGATTTACTAATGATGGCCATCCTTACTGGAATTAGATGGTATCTCATTGTAGTTTTGATTTGCATTTCTCTGATGATTAGTGAGGCTGAGCATTTTTTCATGTATCTGTTGACTGCTTGTGTGTCTTCTTTTGAAAAGTGTCTATTCATATCGTTTGCCTACTTTTTAATAGGGTTATTTGTTTTTTCCTTTCAGTTCATTTGAATTCCTTGTAGGCCTGGATGTTAGGCCTTTGTCAGAGACATAATTTGTAAATATTTTTTCCCTTTCTATCAGTTGGCTTTTTACTCTTGATGATTTCTTTCGCTGTGCAAAAGCTTTTCAGTTTGATGAGGCCCCACTTGTCCATCTTAGTTTTTATGGCATTTGCCTTTTGGGATTTGGTCAAGAACTCGTTGCCTTCTCTGATGTGCACAAGAGTGTTTCCTACATTTTCTTCTAGGATTCTTATAGTTTGAGATTTTATGTTTAGGTCTTTGATCCATTTAGAGTTTATTTTTGTATATGGTGATAGGTAGGGGCCCAGTTTGATTCTTCTGCATGTGGTCAGTCAGTTTTCCTAACACCGTTTGCTAAATATGATCTCCTTTCCCCAGTGATTGTTATCAGTGACTTTGTCAAAAATTAGTTGGTTGAGAGCCCAAGTTTTTGCTTCTGGAATCTCTGTCCTGTTCCATTGGTCTATGAGCCTATTCTTATAACAATACCAGGCTGTTTTGGTTACTGTAGCCTTGTAGTAAAGTTTAAAATCTATAAGTGTGATACCTCTCACTTTGTTCCTTTTGTTGAGGTTTGCTTTGGCTATTAGTGTGCTTTTTTTTGTTTCCTTGTGAATTTCTGTATTGTCATTTCAGATCTGATGGGCATTGCATTGAATCTGTAAATTGCCTTGGGTAAGATAGACATCTTGACAATATTGATTCTTCTGATTCATGAGTATGAAATTTTTTTTCATTTGTTTGTGTTATCCTTGATTTCTTTGAGCAGCATTTTGCAGTTCTCATTGTAAAGATCTTTCACTTCTCTGGTTAGGTGGATGCCAAAGTATTTCATTTTTTTGTGGTTATTGTGAATGGGATTGTGCTTTTTATTTGGCACTCTGTCTACCTGTTGTTGGTATATAGAAATGAGACTGTCTTTTATACGCTGATTTTGTACCCCAAGAATTTACCAAAGTTGATTATCAGAGTTAGAAGGCTTTTGACAAACACCCTAGGATTTTCAAGATACGGAATCATATCAAGCATCCAGTTGAGGTTCCAGATCTCCTTGTTGGTTTTTTGCCTCGATCACCCATACATGACATGCTTTAAAAGCCTTTCTCCTTAGGTCTCTACATCTCAGATATAGCCCTTTGGGACAGAGAAGGGTAGGAACTTGATGGAGAGTCCAGGGCTCTGGCAGGTTGGACCATGCAGACAGATGAGCTGTATTTGTACTTCAACTTACTGTGGGTATGCCACAGTGGAATTTTTTTATGAAAGAAAAAAACTGAACACAGAAAGTGCTGGTCTCTGTAAGGTGTCTGTGATTTAAAAGGAGTGCAGGAGAAGATAAATCTTTAGAACCCTAGATGCAGCTCCTAGAGAGGTCTCTTGTCAAGAAAGACTTCCGAATGTCCTTCAAAGTTATGCCAGTGAGTAAAGAAAAAACTCTGGATCTCCTGGGACTTGTACCAGCAACCTCAGCATCTTTAAACCATGGATGAAGGGGTCACTTGGAGTGTGTGTACTAGCACTCCATTGAGATCACTGTTTCTCAAACTATGGTCCAGGGACCACCTACTTTAGAATTACCTGGAATGCCTCTTTAAGAGACAGATCATGGGTCCCCCCATGAATTCAGAATCTCTGTCAGTGTCTCTTAAGAGCTTGTGTTTCTGTTGCACAATATATGGTTTCAGGACCAGTAACTTAAGTACCACGACAGCTAGCTTGGCAAATGGCCAAAGGAAAGGCACAAGCAACTTGTATGTATGCGTGCCCTTATTTCCACAGCCACAAGAAGTGGCGGCCTGGCATGAACACATTACCTGTGGGTGAGAATCCAGCCAGTTTCCAGGCATGAGACACTGTGAGGAAGGCACTGGTGGACTTGGACTCTGCTCCTGTTTGCTGCGCCCTTGTGGGAAGACAGCCTTCAGTTCTCTTTCTTTAATAAGCTGGTCACGTTGTAGACAGCACTTACAGTGACAGAGGGAACTGGAGCTGGGTCAGCTCCAATCCACAAATTGCAAATAATTTGCCAAGGGAAATCCCTTTCCCTTTGGTTCTGCCCCAAATCTACATTTTCTTCTATTTAGAACCAGGAGACTCAGGCAGACTTTATTTTAATGAAGAGGGCCATGGGCTCCTGAGCTTTTCCTCAGTGAGATCTATTCCTGTGTTTTCACAGCAATAACAAGAAAAGCAGGGCCTGGGGTGCTGTATCTCCACCCTGAGGTGACAGGAAGCTAGTGCTTGGTGACTTCGGTTCCTATGGGGTGCAAGCATTTGGCATGCACTGGAGAACCAGATCTAGGCCCCAGAGTTCCTATGTGACCTCAGGCAAGCCCTCTGACCTCTCTATGTAATAAGGGAGAGACAAGAATATCTGGTTCATTTATTTCGCAAAGTGGTCAAAAACAAATAAAAGACAGCCAGCATAGGGGCATTCTGAAGACAGAGGTGATCAAGAGTCTTTAGACACTGTTGACAGCACCCTTTGAAGAGAAGAAGACACTGGATAGCCCCCTGTTGGCTCTTGACTTGCCTCCTCTCCTCTCTAGTCCCCAAGTCCCTTGGTTGAGACTCAGGGTCTCACGTCCAAATTCCTGCCACACCCACTGGCACGGCCACTCTGACTCCCATCTCCTCCTATCCCAGTCCCTGAATATTCATGAATCGGGACATTTGGAAGTCTTTCTTTGGCTGCAAAAGGCAGGAATCTAGAAACTGGCTAATAACCGAAGAGTACAGAAATAGGTCCCCACTTCAAGCCCCGTGGGATCCAGAGGATGTCATCAGACGTCCCTCTCATCCCTTGGCTTTGCTTTCTTCTGTGTTGATTTAATTCTCAGACTTGCCCTGAAGCATCATGAGAGCATTTTCAGTTCCAGGATTGCATCTCACCAGTTTAGTAATCATGAAGAAAAGGTGACAAAACGCCTGCAAAATCCCTGGAACACTTCCTAAGATGCTATTGGCTGGATCCAGCTCCTGTGCCTGCCCACTCCTGGACCTGGGGACATGGACAGAGTCATTAAGCCACATGGGCAGATGGCAGTTCTAAGGAAATTGAAGTCCTTTTGCTAGAGAGGTAAGGATGGGTAGAAAGTTAAAGGCAGACTACGACCAGTGCCAACCACATCTTGCCAGACTCATCCATGTCACCTAAGCATCTGGTCCACCCTCAACTGCCTGGGTCTCAAGGCCCTGGAGAGTCAGCCCCGCCCTGCTAATCCCATCTTGTCTTCTAGACCCTCTCTCGGTGTTCACTGCCCAGTGAATTTATTCCACCCCCAAGTCTCTGTTTAAGAAGTGGCCAGCTCTGGAGTGTCAGACACAACTCCTCAAGTGACTGAATCGTGCTCATATTTCAAGGGCTACTTTGAATCCATGTTGTCTATGAAGGACCTCAGGGAATACAAACCTCTCTCCTCTCTCAACTTCCGCAACCTGTGTTGGCTTCAACAACCAACAGTCCCTTGGCTTCTGTGATACCACCACACTCCAATCTGGAAGTGAAATCTTGTGGGCTTTGGACCCAAGGGCTAGAGAAAATACGAGAAGGACCCACAAAAAATGAAATTATCTTTTGGAGGGTGAGACCCTTTAGTTCAGGCTTCTCTCACTAAGTAAGTGTTCTAGAAATCTATCAGCATCGGTGGACCAGTCACCATCGTTGTGAGAGGCTGCATTGTGAAAGAAATGTCCCAGCCAGGCTCGGTGGCTCAGCCTGTAATCCCAGTGTTTTGGGAGGCTGGGGTGAGTGGATTGCCTGAGCCCGCAGGCTCGAGACCCGCCTGGGCAACTTGGCGAGACCTCATCTCTACAATAAATCAAAAATTAGCCGGGCGTGGTAGCGCACACCTGTAGTTCCAGCTACTTGGAAGGCTGAGGCGGAAGGCTCTCCAGAGCCCAGCAGATTGAGACTGCAGTGGCCAGGAGCAGCCACTGCAGCACTCCAGTCTGGGCGACAGAGTGAGACTCCAACTCAAAAAAAAAAAAAGAAAGAAAGAAAGAAAGAAATGTCCCGAGTCGTGGCAAAGAGGTGACTGGTTCTTGCACCATGACAACATACCTGCCCACACCACACTGAGTGTTCAGCAGTTTCTGACCAGAAACAGCATGACACCCCCCCCCCCCACCCTCCCAATCACCCAATCTCACCCCAAGCAACTTTTTTTTGGTTTCCCTGGATGAAAAAAGTCCTCAAAGGGAAACATTTTGCCGATGTGGA